>JALLPE010000095.1:6468-22751 GCA_036940025.1 Conticribra weissflogii
TGCAACGGAGAACCAATGAAGCTCGATGTTGACAAAATAATGCAAGAATTGGACGTATTGGAAAGAAAGAAGGACGTGTCAGAATTTCGTAAAACGGTTGATTCTAGGAATGCGTTCATGTTGTGTCATTTGGTTCCATTATTAAATATTGCACTGGAAGAATATCAGTCAGTTGTATGCAGGTAATCACCGCATTCAATCATTTCATAATGAAACTAAATATTTTAAAATATCGTGATTATCTTTAATTTAAGTTTTGACGAAAAATTTTCTATCAAGCTTTAGCTATGCACTCAAATGCACCAGTGCCGTGGCGAATGGGACGACCCACAACTATATTTGCACTAGGACTCATCATGGGATCATGACGCTTATGCAAAGCCGCATCCACCATGAACACAGAAGTAGACTCAAAACTCATCTGAAGGAACGTAGAACTGATATCCGCCATACCAGTCCGGTTCATCGGTTTGAAGTCCCCATCATAAGTCATGAAGTCAGCGATAAGTGACAAGTGCCTTGGATCTACAGAAATACCATAAACAGCAAACACTCCTCTTATTTGATCCGCAATGCTCATTCTCGCGGCCTCTACTCCATAAGCGCATCGGATACCCCAAATGTGGTTCGAGACCAGTTTGTTGTGATCCACAACATCCTTATCTAGTCTCCAGATCTCTTCAAAATTACATCCTGCCGTTTGAAGGCATCGACCGCGACCTTCTTCATTGTTGATAAAGCCCTCACTTATGTTAGGCCGAGCTCTGACTATTGTGTCTTCCGCTGCTCGTTCAACTAGACCAATCATAAGGAGAGGGCAGGTTGCGGGATCAACTCTCAAGGGATCTAGACTAAGAGAGTTGAGCTTCCTGTCAATCTTCACAGAGTTTGAGGATTGCGCGTAAAGGTCTTCGTCATTTTGAATGTCGTCGCTTTCTCCAACGAGAGCAGGCTCTTCCTCGTCCTCAATATCTGAGTCTTGCTTTGACGCTTGCTTAGCCATTTTCTTCTCATCATCGTCCATGTCACCGTAGGAAGTCATTTCCTTCCTGTGTCCAAACCTGGATGCCGTAATTCCGTCTTCTTCATCGGCGACTTCGTCGTCATACTCATCATCTTTTGATTTTTTCTTCTTAGAAGATCCTCCGCTCGGTTTATCCGGCTCGATGAAATCAGACGATGCGCCACCAATAACTTCAATAGACGAGTAGTCTCCACTAGTGACATTGCGTTTCATTTCAGCCTTCATGACACGAGCAAGCTTGGGTGTAAATTGTTTCGCAACCACGGCAGCAATATCTTCCAAGCGAAGTCCAAACGCTTCCATTATTCTCTCCGCAGGATGAAATTTCAGTGTGACGTAATATGAGCGATCCCAAGTCGCGCCTGGACCTTGCTCCAAAGTTTCTCTGACAGTGATTCCTTCTCGACTAGCAAGCAGATCCATGAGCGAAATTTTTGAGAAATCTCTAGTAAGCCGGATAGCTTCGCGTTCAGTTACTGATGGTCTCAAAGGGACCGACATGGTTGGTGTCTTGAGATCTCTGGATGCAGTCATAATTATTTCACGTAACCTTGGAATACCTAATGTCACATTCGCTCCAGCACCGGCTAAATGGAAAGTATTAAGAGTCATCTGAGTGGATGGTTCACCAATAGATTGGGCAGCAATTGAACCAACGGCTTCCCCAGGATGAACAAGCGCAGAGCTGTATTTCGAAGCCAAAAGATTTCCAAATCCTTGCCGTGACAATCCTGAGTTTTTGATTGCAGTTTGGACAGAAGGATTGTCCATTGCCTTGGAAGCGAGACTAGCAACACGCTCAGACACACACGCACCAGAGGAGCCAATGCGATATTTCCCATTTTCGCGAACTGTATCAGTGACTACGGGGTCGGGAACACTAGGCTTGATAATGTCACATCGAAACGATTCAGCTGGAGTTTTGCGAGTTCCGCAATAATTGAAGTTTGCATACAAGGGGACTTTCTTGACCGTCTCTCCATTGGATAAGTACTTGATGTCAAAATGCAAACCATCTTTATGCCTCTTCACAATTGTAGCGTCAAACCATCCTTCACATATTGCCCCTCGAACCCATTCACCACGCCGAGACTTTCTCGCCCTGATAAAGCTACCTTTCTCAAGAACGCTGATCGACCCAGAATTGACAACCTCTGCTCTTCGGCTATCACTAGCAGCGACATCAATGGACGAGCCAGGAAGCTTAGGATACCGTTTGCCGAGTGATTCGTGATTACGAGCTAGGAATTCAAATGTTCTTGACTCGCAATCGAGATGTGCTGCCTTAGTGGGATCGATTCCATCCTCACCGTACAAAAATTGAACTACTCCCCCTTCTCCATCCCTGACGGTGTGGTCGTAAGATACTTTCAATTCTTCAAGATGCTTGATTAGACAACGTTGTAGGTAACCCGAACGAGAAGTTTTCACGGCAGTGTCTACAAGACCTTCTCGGCCAGCCATACAGTGAAAGTAGTACTCCTGCGGTCGCACTCCTGTGAGAAACCTATCGGCAATAAAACCGTCAGCTCTGGGATTTGGGTCATATGGAGCGAATGAAGGTAGGGTTCTTCCACTGCTCATTCTAGGAACACGTCGACCCTCCAAAGCTTGCTGCCCTAAGGAACAAGACACTTGAGATTGGTTCACCATAGATCCTTTGGCTCCAGTGGTTACCATGAGTCCAAAAGTCTGGACGAGATTGAGAAAAATATTTAACTTTAGAATTTTCGGTGCACCAAACTTCAAACCAAATGAATAATTATAACTTACATTCTCGGGAAAGGGAACTGCAAGGCCATCAGGCAAGCAGATCTTAATAATTTCTGACGCAAGGGGATTCACTTGAGATTGCATGAAGCCATCTAAAGCAACTGCATTCTCCTTGCCATCTCCTCCAGATAGCAGTTCACTAATTTTCGAAGCAACTGTTGCTTTCTCGTGTGGTTTCAACGGCTTTTTGGAACTCGGATCTTGTGCTACTGGCGGAATCTCGAATTTTCCTCCATCTGATTCGGCCCATGCCTTAGCGGCTCGAGAGCCGATATTGTAGGCATCCTGGCGACAGTAGCCAGACAGTTAACATAAACAAAGAAGTGCAAGTATAATGTGAAAATGAAAATTTGAGGATAATTTACCTTTACAAGTTTGCGCCTTTTCGCATCGGCCTCGGGAGTCAAAATAAGATCCTCCATGCGGCAAGAATGGCCAGAGTAATATTGAATATAGGCGGTGAAAAGGCGGCCAAGAGCGTTGAGAATCAGTCCGGCCCTGCTGGGACCATATGCTTCATATACAGCATGTACCAATGAAAACTCAGAAGCCCCGAATGCAGCCTTATCCAGTACACCCTGTAATAAATCTCCGTCTCGGATAATTACAACATGTTCATTCCACGAAGGACCAAAGGCAGATGCTGGTGTCTTTGCTTTCCTCTCCATGGAAAGTCCTGGAAAATTGAAAGAAGGATCTTCGTCGCGGTCATTTCCCTTTCGCAAATGGTTGAGCAGCGTTGATATGACTTGCTTTCC
Organism: Conticribra weissflogii; assembly: GCA_036940025.1. Classification (NCBI taxonomy): domain Eukaryota; phylum Bacillariophyta; class Thalassiosirophyceae; order Thalassiosirales; family Thalassiosiraceae; genus Conticribra; species Conticribra weissflogii. Next base: position 10,024 of record JALLPE010000095.1, read on the forward strand.
TGTCCAAAATTCCTTCGGCTTCTGAATAGCTGGAGGCAACAGTTCAATATTCGCATCCGATCGAATGAGTTCGAGACCAGGCAAACTTCCGAGTGCGGCAAACAGCAATTGTTGATATTCTTCTTTTTCGATGAATGTATTCATGCATGTCAATTTCACACCCGCATCGACATGATCTTGAATCAGTCCTCGCAACGGGGACCCATCGGTTGGCACGATGAATTGCAGATCCGTTCCCGCAATGAAGTGCGACTCTGCGGTTGCTAAATAGCTTTGGGGGAAATGGCAATTCATTTCATCTCCGTCGTAATCTGCATTGTAAGTGTTACAGTCTGGAAAAGTTTCCGTAAGTAGGGTTAGATTTATTTGCTTTTGCAAGTAGCAAAACAATGGCATAGATGAAACGAAAGTAGCGCAACGACTTTTCCGACTTACTCGCGTAGTGCATTCGCAAAGTATTTTGAGTTGGGCTGAAGAGGACTCGGACTCTGTGGGCCATGATACCAGGTTTATGAAGGGTTGGCTGGGATTCGAACGCGTAAAAGATTGTGAGAAAAAGTTGGACGAGAGCAGATGAATTCCAGAGACACAAGCCTATCAGAACAGACGATTGCCCTCTGTACGGACTGATGGATGCCAGAAACCAGCGTCTAGCAGGCATATTTCTACGCTCACTATACAAGAATCAGACACCTCATCAACCCGATGTATGGAGTCATAATCTAACATCTGTAATTATTCAGAGTGGTGCATGACTAAAATATCTCTTCATCGGACAAGATTCTTCGGAAGACAAATATGAACTTTCTTTTTCCGTGCAATAATCCAGAACAACAAGCTGCATTACACATGCCTGAGACCAGACTCACCTGACGATTCATGAGTACCATATCCCCGTCTCTCAACTGCCTCCCAACTGTAACCACTCCCGTATCCGTCAACAACCTCGCCGCGATCGCGTGACGACTCCTCTCCTTCATCTTACTCAAATTGACCCTCTGCCCGTTCGGAAATTCCACCCACACCGCACCCGGATATTCGGCCGGACCGCGCCTGACGAGGTTTTGCATTTCGGCAATGTTGAGGGCGGTGACCGGCGTGGGGAACGAGAGAGTTTTGGCGAAATGAAGCGGGAGACCGATTTCGTTGGTTCCTATGTAGGGGTCGGGGGAGATGACGGAGCGGCAAGCGTAGTTGACTCGTTTTCCCATCATGTGCCTGCGAATCGATTTCGGTGGACGTCGTAATTGGTGAGTTGGCGCGGATTGAATTCGTCGCATTCATCAAGTAGACGAAATAAGTAATCAATTTGTTGCCTACGGCAAGACGGCTAAGAAATACATAATCAACTCACTTTCTGAAAATGCCCTCTTTCTTTTCCAACAACTGCCGGATCCCATTCGGCGCGTTGTTCACAGTTCCCTTTGGATCTCTCGAGCTATCCATGAAGCAATTCATCGTTGTCTGCAAATCCACCCACGTCGCCAAGGAATTCGCCTGCGTCTTATCTTTCTCTTCTCGAATCTGTTTCAATTTGGAAAGGAGCTGCCCCTGCCCATGGTTTCCATTGCCATTGCCATTGTTGCCGTGACCGTAAATTCCATCGCCATTGTCACGCAATGCATTCTTCAAATCCAACTCCTCCCGCGTCAATTCGTGAATCGTCGCAAAGGCCGTCCTGACTCTGGCATTCAATTCCAACACCTTGCTCAAATAATAATTTTGCGAATGTTCCACCGACATGGTTCCCATGATGACCGGTGGACGAAACCGCGATGGCGGCACGGGCACGGCGCGGAGGAAGAAGAGTGTGTATCCCTTGCCTCCTCCCTCGACGACGTCGGCCGCGTTGGACGTGGACCGGGGTCTGTTTCGTTGGGTGGTGGTGGGGTCGGATGGAGCGTCCGCGTCGATGTCAAGGCGATCGTGTTTGTCGTGGGAGGTGCCGTAATGTTCCGGGGCGTGGGCGCATCCGAAGAACTTGGCGCAGAGAAATGGTTCTTTGTTCCAGGTGAGGCGAACTTGCGCTTCGACCTCGAGGGGGTGCATGAACTTGTCTCGTTTGGAGGAAGATTGCTGAGCGGAGGAGAGTTTGGCGGTGGACACGGTGGCTTTGCGGGAGATGGGTCCTCCAGTGGGATCGATGTCGTCGTCGATGCGGTCGTCTTTGTGTTTGGAAGATTTGTTCTTTTTCTTATTCTTTTTCTCATTCTTTTCCTTACCCTTTTCTTCTCTCGCTTCTCCGTCGATCATGGAGTCGTTGCGATTTGCGTCCTCACCTTCTTCTTCTTCTTCTTCTTCTTCTTCGTCGTCGTCGTCGTCGTCGTCTTCGTCCATCGAAGCCGCCTCGTCTTCCGAGTCCCCAAAGTCCTGTTCGCCATCTTCGTCGTCGTCGCCACCACCGTCCAAAGCGACACACGCCGGCCGTATCCGAATCCGATTCGCCAAATTGCTCTTTTTATTCCTCGCCGCCAACGCCGCCTGAAATAGTTTGTTGAACTGATCGTGACGGATCTTGGGCGAAAACGCCCCGCAATTCGCGCACTTGACGCACTTCGTGCACGCCGCCTGAAACTCCTTGAGCACCTTCCTCCGGACCGCCCGGTCGTGCATCGTCGGCTCCGCTCCGTCTCCGGTCCCGCTTCGGTCGGACGGCCCCTCGGCCAGCGTTCTCTCCAGGAGGTCGTCCACGCCCCGGGCGCCCGCCTCGATCGCCGCCCGCTTCTCCGCCGACGTCGCCGCCCCATCCGTCCTTCCGCCGCCCGCCTCCCTCGCCGCGGCGGCCAGGGTCTCGTCCAGCTCCATCGCCTCGGCCGTCCTGCCCACGTCGATGAGGTGGAGCTTGGCGGCGAAGACGCGGCAGGTCCTCTTGGCCAGTTGGAAGTGGTGGCAGGCCAGGCACTTGATCTTGAGGAAGAGGAGCAGTTTTTGAAAAAAGAGGGGATGGTAGACCGGGACGCAGAGTTCGATGTGGCCGAAGTGGCCGGGGCAGAGGGATTGGACGTTGCCGCAGGTGGGGCAGGAGGCGGCGCCGCGGGCGGGTCCGACGCCGCCACCGCCGCCGTCGAGGGGGCCGAGGAGGGGGTCGTAGAGGCCGCGGGGGAGGGGGTTGTTGAGCGCGTCGAAGGCGACGGAGGAGGAGATCTCGCAGACGGAGCGCTGGCGGACTTCGTCGTCGGTGTAGATTCCGAATTGGACGGAGGAGACGGAGTGGCGGATGGTGGATTGGTTGAGGTTGGCCATGGTGGCGGTAATGGAGGAACAGATACCGGGTACGCTTCTCTGGTGTTACTTGGTGTGGGTATCGAATATTGAATGAATTGTGAATTAGTGCTCGAGGCGAAGGACCATCGTCACGTCGGAAGGGGAATCACGACTACCTGCTCTATGGTTGCTGGTGGCAATTTTTCTTCCTTGATTCAAGTCCATGATTACAAGAAAAATGGGGACATAAAATAATATATATTATGAGGAAGTAGTGGTCAAGGAGTTTTCGTAAGATGATGGATGGATGGTTGAGATTAGATGAAAGCACAATACATATAGTGCTACCTAAAATACTCATACATACATCATTATATTATTTCATATCATGATGTGAGATGTGGGATGATGGCGCTTCCGATCAGCCATCATCAACTCCTCCACGGGCGATTGACAGACGGACACAGACGAAAGATTCGATTCGCATATTGTACTACAATTTGAAAAATGCCTGTTTGCGATATCACACCGTACGAAAGAAACGAAGTTGTCACAAGGAAAAAATCCATTCCACTTTGTTATTATTATTTTCAAACGAAAAAAGTCTCTTTTCGACCATGACGCGGATAGCGCAACTCGACGACAAAGGCGCCGTCGTGGCTTGGTCCCCCGTCGGAGGGAAATACGCCGACGTCATCGCTCTGGGGTCTAAGGTGAGCTCCACGCTCGGAAACGGATGGCATCCGCACGGTAGTATCCTTATGTTATTTCCTTGCTTTCGATTCCCCCAACAAACAAATAACCAATTGGAATTCTCACTCCCTCCCTCCACGCCATCGCACACGCACACACACAATGCCCGTCGGCTCCCTCGCCGCAGGAAAAAGGAGGCATCGGATTCGACGACTACGGCGGAGAACTGCAACTCTACGACGTCGGCATCGCCAACCCCGACGCCGCCAATGAGCCCCGCCTGCTGGGCGGCATCGCCACCGCCACCCGCTTCGGCAGCCTCGCCTGGACGCCCGGCAACGCCCGCACCCACTTCTCCGTCGACGACGACGACGATCGCGACGATCGAGACTTGGGACTCCTGGCCGGAGGAATGCTGGACGGCACCGTCTCGCTGTGGAAACCCTCCTCCCTCCTTCGTCGCGCCGCCGCCGCCGAAGACGCCTCGTCCGACCCGTCCGCCGCGCCGCTGGCGTCGGTCGCGCCAGGAGGGGGGAGCGCCGGCGGGATCACCGCCTTGAAATTCAACCCCCACGAGACGGAGAGGTGCACCCTCGCCTGCGGGGGGACGTCGGGGGGGGTTTGGGTCGTGGAGGCGGGGGAGGCGGGCGAGGGCAGCGTCAAGGTCTATGGTCCGGGGGGAGAGGACGGGTCCAGTTCGGGTCAGGCGGGGGCGGAGATCACGGAGGTGAGTGCGACGCAGTGCCGTGTCCTATTATTGGTTCGTTCCTCGCGGTCGTTCTTAACCAAACCATGCGTCTATGGTTCTCATGACGCCATCGTCTGCCTTCCAACTCTGCACCCATTCCGAACGCATTCAGGTCGCGTGGAACTCCCAAGTCTCACACATCCTCGCCTCCTCCGCCGCCAACGGCACCGTCGTGGTTTGGGACCTCCGCCAGCGAAAGCCGTGGTGCCAACTCCGCTGCGAATCCAACTCCTCCTCCCCCGTCTCCACCATGGCTTGGAACCCCACCCAGGGCCTGCACATGATGACCGCCTCCAGCGACGATCGCAGCCCCGGCTTGAAGCTGTGGGATTTGCGATCCAGCACCACCATGCCGTTGACGACGCTCGAGGGACACACCGGGGGAGTCCTCAGTTTGGACTGGTGTCCCCACGACGATACTCTCATGATGTCGTGCGGGAAGGACAATCGAACGCTCATGTGGGATTTGTACTCTCTTCGGGCGATTGCGGAAATTCCAAACGAGGAAACCAGTGACGATCGGCAATCGCAATCGCAATCGCAACCGCAACCCCAATATCCAAACCAACGACAACAGACCATCGACAGTTTCATGTACGGAGGGGGGTTGGGAACCTCGCAACAAAAACGATACAGCGTCAAATGGTCGCCTCTTCGGAGGGGAGTGGTGGCGACTTGCTCCTTCGACAGGAAAGTGCAAATCCATTCGGTGGTCGCACTCGCGACCAAATGCGGCCGTCCTCCCAAGTGGATGTCTCACGGAAGCGGCGTCTCGTGCGGGTTCGGAGGAGTGGTGGCGTCGATCAATGCCTCGCAGCGGTATGTCACGATCGACACCGTCGTGGAGCAACCGGACCTGGTGAAAGCGTCGTCCAATTTCGAACGGGAATTTCACTCCTCGACGGATTGTATTGCCTATTGTCATTCCATGGCGGAACGAGCGAACGACGAATACGAATCGCAAGTGTGGAGTTTCATGCAAATCATGTTCGAAACGAATGCCAGGGAGCAATTGTTGACTTATCTCGGGTTCGATCCGGAGGAGATTCATCAAACGGCGATGGATTATACGGAGGATGGATCCACCGTCCCGGCGGACGAGGAGCCAACACCGCCCATGTCCAAAAAGGCCGAGAACACCGTAAAGGACGCTCTTCTCGTGGGAAATTTCGAAGCGGCCGTGGAGTGCTGCATTCGCTCCGGCAACATGGCAGATGCCCTGATGCTTGCCTCCTGCGGAGGAGCCGATTTGTGGGCAAAGACCCAGGCGGAATATTTCGCCCGTCGGGGGAGTCGTCGCCCGTTCCTCTCGTTGGTTAGCGCGGTGATTCAAAATCAGCTTTCGGAATTGGTGAGCTCGTCCGACCCATCCAAATGGAAGGAAACTTTGGCAGTTTTGTCTACGTATGGAAAGTCGGAAGAATTTCCAGCGCTCTGCGCAGAGCTCGGCGATCGTTTGGAAGGAGCGGGAGATTTTGCCAATGCTTCGCTCTGTTACATGTGTGCTTTGAACTTGAACCGGGCTGTGAAGCACTGGAAAGTGACTTTGGAGGATGCCAACCAAAAGTCTGGAGGGACTGATTTGATCTCATTGCACGATTTTGTGGAGAAGGTTACTGTGTTCATGCAGGCTCTCGATCCTAGTGCAGAGGTTGATGACGAGGTGTCTGCCTTGTTTGCGGAGTATGCGAAGGTTCTCGCTAATCAGGGACTGCTGGTCGAAGCTGCGAAGTATCTCCGGTGTGTATTTGAATAGTTCCTTTTTCTTCATGGAATGTTTGCTTTGGATTCCTTCATTTGAGTTTAACTGTTAATTATTGTGTTCTCGACAGTGGTAACACCCAGGAATGCAAAGAGCTTCGTGACAGAATATACCGAAGCAGAATGGGACAGTTCTGCCCGGATCTCATGGCATCCAACCCCGAATTCCCCTATAGCTACGTTGATGTTGGCCCATCTCGCGATTTGTATGGAATTACAGTCAAACAGAGGACTTCACAAATAGAGCCTGAAGTGATTCAGGCGCAGATGGCTCAGCCATTCAGCGAGATGCAACAACAACAACAACAGCAGATGCAGCAGCAGCAGCAGCAGCAATATCAGCAGCAGCAGATGCAGCAGCAGCAGCAGATGCAATACGACCACCAGCAACATATGCAACAGCAGCAGCAGCCGATTCAACAGGAGGCTACTCAACAGCAACCAGAGGTGAGTCCATGCCCGTCTTCTTCACTTTTTTCATTGAGAATAAAGCATTGCACCTCATTCATTCTTTTTCCAGAATACAACTCCATCCCTTCCCCAAGGGTGGGTCGAGCTTTTCGATCCTTCCAGCGGTAGAATTTATTACGCAAATCAAAATACTGGCGAGTCGTCGTGGGATCCCCCTGTGGAACCAGCTCCGGCTCCTCAACCTGCTCCCGCTCACAGCTATCCCTCTCAACCTTCGGGCGTAACACGTAACTACTCGGGAGAAATGCAGCAGCCCTCCCCTGGTGCGGCCGTCAATGGCACACCGTCCAAATCTCGAGCCACGACGATGAAAGTTGCCAATAAATATGGGGATGGATTCGTTACTTCGGCATCGAATCCGCAGCTTGCAGAACGATATGGCAACATTGGAACTAGGTGAGTTCATTTCGCTAGGATTTGACTCTGACATCAGGCAAGCACCGAGCTGAAATGATTTTGTGATGCTGAACCACTAATTGATTCCACCTCTTTTAGCAACCCTTATTCCGATGCCAGCCGCCCGGGAACTGCAGCTGCCGCCGTGGGTTCCAACCAAAAGAAACCTCCCGTGTCTGGCACCCTGAATCCCGAATCCATGCCTTCCTTGAGCGCCGATCACAAATACCTCTCCGACGGTTTACTCCAAATCGTCGACACGCTCGGTTCCGCTGCCACGGGGGCAATGGAGAAAAAGCAGGCGATGGAAGCCCAAAAGGGCGTTGCCGTTTTTCTCAAAACATTGGGACGTGGAGGGATCGATGATGATGTGGTAAATAAGGTTAGCATGATTTTATCGGGGTTGCAAAACAGGGATTATGGAATGGCATCTTCGATTGTGACGAGTTTAGTGAGCAACGAGTGGAAGGATCATAAGGATTGGTTGAAGGGGATGAAATTTTTGGTGCAGATGGCTGCAAAAAAGATTTGAGTATGCTTTTCGTTTCTCGGTAATGATTATCATTAATTCTGACGTTGGTGCGACAAGTGGTTGAAATTTAGGAGGCATGGGCACAGTGGACTGACCTGTATCGTTTGTGGTTGTTTGTTGATTGAGATGCATCATAAATTATAAAATGATACTCATTTTATAATTTTCCGACTTCATTGTATCTGGAGAGAGACTGATGCTAGAGAATGAGGCATCGTAGGTTTTCATTTTTAGTAATCTAAAACGTAAGAAATGGGATTCAGGAGGTAGTAGTGGTGACGATCCACTATACTACCAATAACTACTCGTGCTCGCTAAGAGATTCTCATAATTTCGCTGTCAATACTACCTCCTTTTGAGATCAGGAAGAAAATAAACAAATAATTATTAATGAATCGACAACATCATCACTTTACACAAAACCATCCCTCACACGTACTCGTCACCCATCATCGGCCTCCTCCATCATGGTGAAACGAAAAGAAGACCGCTCCGACTGGGTAGCCGTCGCCCCCGAATTCTCCAACCCCAGCGATCAACGCCACCGCGACGACAACCTCGCCGCCCCGCCCATCAAACCCGCCGCCTCCGCCTATCAATTCTACCAACGCGAGAACAGCCAACGCATCCACGCCGAGCTCTCTTCATCCTCTCCGGGGCAAAAAGTGGACGTCGGGACGTTGACCCGCGAGGTATCGTCGCGATGGCAGGCCCTGGGATCGGAAGAGAGGGCGAGGTACGAGAAGATGGCGGAGGAGGATCGCTTTCGCTTCCTGTCGGAGAGTCACAAGCGAGACGTGGAGATCATGGAGCGGAGGGAGAAGCTGAGGAAGGAGAGGGAGACGTTGATTTTGGAGGATGGGGAGGGAGGGAGGAGCGGGAGGACCACGAGGGGGGCGAGGCAGAAGGAGCAGAGGAGGGAGGGAAAGAGGAAGGCCAGGGAGGCGAGGCGGGAGGAGAAGAGAAAGAGAAAAGCTTTGGAGAAGAAAAGTAACAGGAAGGAGGCGAAGAAAAAAAAGGCGGAGGATGGAGATGATTCCGATTACGAGGATGTCGCTGAAGATGCAGAAGAAGAGAGCGACGCGGGTTCCAAATATTCCTCCAGCGACAATGAAAATAATAACGAGAGCAGCAGCGATGATGAAGACGACGACGATGACTCGTCCAGCTCGTCGGACGGCTCTGAATCTCCCACAAAAAAATCAAAAAAGCGAAATTATCATGCCCCTCAGCTGTCCGCAGCCACCATCGCCAAACGCGAAAAACTCAAACAAGAGAAACTCGAGAAAGAGAAATACATCGAACAACGTCAAAGCGATGTGAGAATGGAGAGGAAAGAGCAAGCCAAACGGAGATTGGAATTTTTGCTAAAACAAAGCGATATATTCAGTCATTTCGGAAATGTCAAACAGGAAAAAGCCTTGTTTCGGAAACCTGGAGTGGGAGTGGGGTCGTCCACGGTGGTGCAGGGGGTAGGCGAAGAGATTACGAGCGAGGCCGGGGCAGCTGCCGCTTCGGCGAATGCCACCAAACGGGAAAAAGGAAGGGATGCCGTGGACTCGGGAGGAAATGAAGATGTTGAGAGGGAAGAGGCAGATGAGCACGAGGCCACGTATTTGACGACTCAGCCCTCGACGTTGGGTCATGGGAAAATGAGGCAGTATCAGTTGGAGGGTTTGAATTGGATGATTCGTTTGCAGGAGAATGGGGTCAATGGTATCTTGGCCGACGAGATGGGTTTGGGAAAGGTGTGTTCCTGGTTCCATTTGTTATTTTAATGAGTTATTATTCCATCGTTAATTTTCACATTGATTATTTTTACCATCATACCATGTTGGAATGCTCCGCAATCCTACCACAACCCAATTCGGACATCATAAAACGACGTAATTACAAAATCGTCCCGGACTCATAATCTATTATACATCGATCTCAGACAATGCAATCCATCTCCATCCTCGTATACATGCACGAATTCAAAGGCGATACTGGACCCCACCTTATCGTCGTACCCAAATCCACCCTATCTAACTGGATGAATGAACTCGCCCGATGGGGACCCAAACTCACCACGGTCAAATTCCACGGAACCAAAGACGAACGCCTCGACATCGCCACCAACGTACTTCAACCAGGACAACGCGACGAAGAACGAACGTGGAACGTCTGCATCACCACCTACGAAGTATGCAACCTCGATCGCAACGTCCTCAACAAATTCGCATGGTCATACCTCATCATCGACGAGGCCCATCGCCTCAAAAACGAGGCTTCTACCTTTTCGAAAACGGTGCGGACATTTGAAACGCGGTTCCGTCTCTTACTCACAGGAACGCCTCTTCAAAACAATCTGCACGAATTATGGGCGCTTCTCAACTTTTTGGTTCCAGATGTTTTTGCTTCGGCAGATCAATTCGACGAGTGGTTTAATCTCGACATCGAAGATGCCGACGAGAAGAACAAGCTCATTTCTCAATTGCATAAAATTTTGAGACCGTTCATGTTGCGTCGTCTCAAAGCCGACGTGGAGAAGAGCTTGCCTCCCAAGACGGAGACCATTCTTTTTACTGGGATGAGTGCAATGCAGAAGAAATTGTATAAAGATATATTGATGAGGGATTTGGATACGCTTTCCGGAAAAGGAGGTGGGGGATCGCGCACGGCAGTGTTGAATATCGTTATGCAATTGAGAAAATGTGCGGGGCATCCGTACTTATTCCCAGGTGTGGAGGATCGATCGCTGCCTCCGTTGGGGGAGCATTTGGTAGAGAATTGTGGAAAGATGGTTCTGTTGGATAAGCTGTTGGTGAGGTTGAAAGAACGAGGTCATCGGGTGTTGCTTTTTACGCAAATGACGAGAATTTTGGACATTTTGGAAGATTACATGCACATGAGAGGGTTCCAGTATTGTCGGATTGATGGCAATACTTCTTACGAAGATAGGGAAGAGAGGATAGATGCATATAATCACCCAGAGTCGGACAAGTTTTTGTTCTTACTGTCTACGAGGGCTGGTGGTTTGGGAATAAATCTTCAGACAGCAGATGTTGTCATTTTATACGATTCTGATTGGAACCCGCAAGCTGATTTGTAAGTTGTTTGTAAATTATTTCGAATCAGTCTGTTGCTTGTGTTGATCGGATTCAAACATATTCCTGCTTTTATGCGCATCATGACCCAACAGACAAGCCCAAGATCGTGCTCACCGTATTGGCCAAAAACGAACAGTGCAAGTGTTCCGTCTGGTGACAGAGGACACAATCGAACAGAAGGTGGTTGAGCGTGCGCAGCAGAAGTTGAAACTCGATGCAATGGTTGTTCAGCAGGGGCGGTTGAAAGATAAAGATAAACTCTCGCGTGAAGAGTTATTGGAAGCTATTCGGTTTGGGGCAGATAAAATCTTCAAGTCTAAAGATTCATCGATTACTGATGATGATGTGAGTTTGAAATTGAGTCCATTTGTGTTTGTGTCCTTGTAACCTATCTTTGACCGTGACATCTTTCCATTCATCCTACTTGTTAGATCGACATGATTTTGGGCTATGGTAAAAAGAAGACTCAGGAGCTTAACGACAAACTCCAGGCGGCACAAAAGGGAGACATGTTGGACTTCAAATTAGACGGTGGTCTATCGGCGCAGACCTTTGAAGGTGTGGATTACTCTGATGCAAAGAATGCTCAATTCCAAGCAGAAATGTTGGGGATCATGGACATGGGAAAAAGAGAGCGAAGAACCGTCGCCTACAATGAAAATCAATTATACCAGCAGCAAGTGGCCCAGCAGGGATCAGCCCCGCCAAAGAAAAAACAAAAAAAGGAAATCAAGCTACCTAGGATGTTGCGACTTCCTCGATTGGAAGAGTGGCAGATGTTTGATCGCGACTCATTATATGCATTGCAGGAAGCCGAAGAACAAGCGTTCAGAGCATTACCTCCTGAGGTACAGAAAATAGCTGGAGCCGTAAAAACTGCAGTAGATTCCGAGAATCAAGAAGAAACGCCCGCCGAGTCTTCCAAAGCAGATATACCACATGCAGAAGCCAAAGAGGCGGAAAGAGATAGTGACAACGAGGTGAAATCTTTTGATTCAGAGATTGTCAGTAATGCTACTGAACCTCAAGTGACTGAAGATAATAAGAAGAAAGATGAAGATGTTTTACCCAAATCATTGCCACCACTATTAACTGTTGAGCAAAAGGCTGAGAAGGCAAGGCTATTATCTGAAGGATTTGCAGACTGGAGTAGGCACCACTACTCATCCTTTGTCAAGGCGAGCGCTAAGTATGGACGCTCCAACTACGTCAAGATTGCAGCTGATGTTGGAAAGCCTGTCAGTGCAGTTAAATCATATTCCGAGGCATTTTGGAGCGACGACTTCGGCAAAAAGCGATTTTCACATCATGAGCATGATCGTGTAGTGAAGATCATTGAAAAAGGTGAAAGAAAAATTGATGAGATTAAAGGACTTCAGAGGGGAACAAAAGTTTTGATATCTTTGTTTGAAAATCCTTGGGTAGAACTTCAGTTCACGCACGTTAACTGCAAGGACAAGAAGTTCACAGTCGACGAGGATAGATACTTGTTGTGCTGGGCTCATAAGGTGGGGTTAATTTGATAGTATTTTCCTATGTTCATCGAGACTTGCTGACACTATGCTTGCCCGATTTTCAATGTTCACTTCCTGTTTCTTGTTTAGTATGGCTACGGGCAATGGGAAGCTATTAAGTTTGCCATCCGGAGGAGCAGCCAATTTAGGTTCGACTACTTCCTCAAAAGTTTACCTCCAGAAGCAATTGGCCGACGATGCGAACAATTGATGAGAGCGGCGGAAAAAGAGGTCGATATGATGGAGAAACAAGTCATGGATGATGCAGAAAAGGAAGGGAGACCATTATCACCTGGAGATATTAAGCTTCCCATGTT
>JALLPE010000096.1:0-23542 GCA_036940025.1 Conticribra weissflogii
GTTTCTAGTGGATTGTGTGCCTGGGAAGGATAAGAAAATAAAAAGTACAATCAAGGATGATGTACAACAATCAACACTAGAAAAGTTGGAGTAAGAGGAAATACTCATCCCCTAGGAGGCGTTTCTAGTGGATTGTGTTTCTGGAATTGATGATGAAAGAGAAGAAGATAAATGAATATAACATACAACAATCAATACTTAGATATGTTAAAGTAAGATGGTAATTCTTGTGGTAGAAGGTGTGTCCAATAAGTAGGTGACTATCACAATGAATTTTATGATGGAATCAGCTATAAATGTTGGTAAATATGATGGCAATCATGACAACAACAAAAATAAAATATCAAAAATGTGCCAAAGAAAAAACTGGCATTGGTGATAGGCAACAGCAACAGCAATGGACGGCAACAACTATGGATGGACAATGGATGATGGACGGTGACAGCAGCAACAGATGGTGACAACAACAATGGACAGCAACAGCAACAATGATTGATGGCAACCATGGACAGCAACAGCAACAATAGACAATCAGACAGCAACAACAATGGAGATGGATGGCAACAATGGTCAGAGATGACAACAGACAGCAATGGAAATGGCAATGGACAAGTGGACAGCAATGGATGGCAACGGTGATGGACGGCAACGGCAATGGACAGCAACGGCGATGGACGGTGGTGGCAATGGATGGCAACAATGGACAGAGATGGCAATTGACGGCAATGGAAATGGTGATGGACAAACAGACGGTTATGACAATGGATGGCAATAAATGGCAAGGAAGAACAATTGACAAGCGGATGACCGGATGATGTTGACAAAGATGGAGGACAAAGGAAATGCCTATGGTGGATGAAGGCAACAACAACGATGTGATGAAGGCAACCATGGAAGTCAAAGGCAACAAAGGTCAGGTGGACAAGTGGATGACAACAATGGATAAGGCAATGAAATTTTTATGGAAACAATCAATGGAAAATAAAACAAATTTTTGTGTTTTTTGTGTTTTTTGTGTTTAGAAACAAAATGTTGCTTTTTTCACTTCAACCAAAAAATATGCGCCATTATGTGCCATGCACACATTGTTGTTATTCAAGCCAAGTAGCAGTTTGGGTGAGTATGGACAAATCACCAAGAAAATATTGAAATACTGTTTTCTTTTTATGTTAAATTAAATTATATTTTTGGTATTGTTGAAACATATGTAGTTTGTACCTACTTTTTTGAACACATGGGACCTCAATTTTGTGTTAAACTTTGGCACCCATTATTCGTAAGATGTGTGAGATGATGGGTTATATTTTGAAGATGATACACAGATTTTTTTGCGTGCGAGACAACGCGGAGCCAAAGATTGAAATACCCCACAGAGTCCATTTGAACCGACAAATATCATTATTTGGTGGATCCTCTCTTCAATGTTACCTACACATAAATTCTTATTTGATTCGCTTTGAGGATGTTTTGACAAACTATGGCGTCGGAGTTGGATGGGGATGTTGGTTGAGTAGCATCTTGTTGCACGATTACCTGAAGGACAGATGGCCATGATGATAGATCACTTTGGTTGTCTTGTTGTCTCCATTTTAGTCATATACAAATAGATTGAACTAGCGATAATAGAGTATCTTTTTATTTTTCGCAATTTCAACAAAATGGAAGCATCAATCACTTCTACTATCATCATCACTGCTTAAAGCATCATCTTCATCATTGTCACCCTTACTCCCATCTCCATACATCAGCCGATCATATTCTTTCTGGGATATTTTATTTGTCCTCAGCTTTTTGTAAAGCCTCTCTTCCTTCGCCAATTCATCCCATTCATCAAAAATTCGGGCTTGCTTTCCTCTCTTCTTATTCGGATTTCGTCCTTTGGCGATTTCGGCTTCCCTCCGCTCCTTTTGTTTGCGTATTCTTTCTGCGGCACGCTGCTCGGCTTTAATCTGTTTAGCATTCTTTCCTCCAGCTGCGAGCTCTGCAGCAAGCCGCTTTTGGCGAGCGGCCTCTCGCGCTTTATCTTTGAAAGGAATTGCGTGAATATTGATTTCGGGCCCAGCTGGATTGAAGTTAAGCTTTCCCAATTTATCCCTCAGTTCTGGCATTTTGGGAAGGCGCAACAGACAAAATGATGTTGCGAGGACGCCAAGGTCCAGTGATGCAAACCTGGCAGGTTAACATTGGAATTAGACCGTGTCGAACATTAATGGTTGAATGATAGGTATTGGAAATATTCCTGATTGAAAATACGTTTTTGTCTCACCTGAAGATGAACCCGCAATGATGCTCTTTATAAGCACGTATATATCTGTGTTTCATCGAAAATATGGTTGCAAAAAAAATATCACGTATCAGTGGTTCACAATCTATTGATAACAATAGTAAATGATTATACAGAATACACTCACGATGTGTATGCCTTCGTTCCTTTCTCCAAAATATCCCTGTCCTTCAAAACTAGCTTTCGAATAACCGGTAGAACGTCTTGAATAATTTTCGATGGTCCAGTTGCACTCTTGATCACCCTCGTTTCAATGTCACGGTTGCCTTCTGACGATTCGGTTGATAATAACCCACCATTGTCATTTTCGGATTTGATCTCGTCAATTTTCATGTCCTGAAGTCCACTTTCTCCATCGTCATCGTTTCGCCCTTCATTACTCACTTCCTCAGACGGGGGTTTGCAAACCTCGGTATCAGGCAATTCCTTTACGGGAACTTTCCTCAATCGCAAGAAATCCACGTACGCCTCCTCCTTGTGAGTCAAAAACACCAATGAGTTACCAGCCTTTCCCGCCCTCGCACTTCTCCCAACTCTATGCACATATGACGAAGGATCCACAGGAGCATCAAATTGGATTGTCCACGCCACATCAGGAACATCTAACCCACGAGCAGCAACATCCGTGCAAAGAAGAGCAGTCCCTGCGACACCGTCTTGGCCACCATCACCGCATTTCTTTTCTCTAAACCGTTCCATTGCCTTTTCTCTTCTCTTTTGAACCAATTTCCCATGCAAAGCCTCAAATTCATATCCCTTGCATGGTAATTTCATTTCTTTCAATGCAGCACTATAGAATTCCACGCATGCACAAGTCAAAAAGAAAACGATAACCTTCTCTGATGAGTGCTGGTGAAGGAATGCCACGAGACGGGAAAGTTTTTCGGTGAGAGGACAGATGAGGTAAAAGTTAGTGAGCGTCGACGGTGTTGCCTGCTTCAACGACTTGGCCAAAGCAGCATCGCCAACTGCATCCTGAATTTTCTCGTCTTTTTGTTTCAGAGCTGATATCGCCACATCCACCACCACAGGATTCCTCATACCAGATTTCGTAACCAACTTTTTCACCCCCGAGGTGTTCGTGGCGCTGAACAATCCAGTCCTTCTCATCCTCGGCAAACGACTCAATATCGACGTCAACGTGACTTCGAACCCCATATCCAGCAACACATCCGATTCGTCAAGAACGAGAACCTCCAATTCCGACACGTCGATGTTATCATACCTATTGAGAACATCTTCCACGCGACCGGGAGTTCCCACGACGACATCGGACTTCAATTTGGCAAACATTTCCAAATCTTGTGCCACAGCCGAAGTGGAAACCCCGGCAGCGCCACTGCCATTGTTGTTGCTTCCCCCACCCCCGACCAATAATAGAGGCTCGCTCATTCCACAGGCAGCGCACAAATGCTTGGCCACGGTGTAAGTCTGGCGAGCCAACTCCCTCGTGGGCTCCAGAATCAATGCCCCTATCTGATGTTTCTTCAGCAGATTTGTCCGACGTAAGATCATTTCCACCACGGGGATTAGGAAACTGAGCGTCTTGCCCGACCCGGTGACCGCTCGAACGAAGACATCGTGATGGGTGAGGAAGAGAGGAATGGTCGTGGCCTGAACGGGAGTCATGGAGGGAAAATTGTAAGGTGGGGTGGAGAGGAATTCGAGCACGGAAGGGGAAAGGGGCGGAACAATGGAGCTGAAGGCATTGGGATTGGATGGGTTCTCGCCGAAGTCGCATTCTTTTGTTCGGTTTGATTTCTTCTTTTTCTTGGGACTGTTGGGTGAATCGACATCTTTCTCGCTTGCGTTACTGTTGGATTGATTCATGGAAGTTTTCGTGGATACATCTGTCTGTTCGCTGTTCCCCCTGGTAGTTAGCCCATATTCCTCCAGTCGAAGTTTTCTCTTCCCTCGGGCAACGGAAATTGGCGCATCTGAAACTGCCACTGCAGCTGAATTCGAGACAACGATTTTCGATGTTCCGGCATCGTAAACGATCGGGTTGGATTTCTGCTTCCTATTCTTTTTGGCCTTTTTGGTCGCCTTCTTGATTGGGATCATCGTTGAAATTTCGTTTTGGCGTAAAAAGGAGGAACGGGAAACAGAGTCGAGGATGAAGGGTGACGGGTCGGCCTGACTGTATTGTACTGATCATCGAAAAAAAATATTGTGTTCTATTTTTGATCTATCCATCCATAATCCATCATCATCGCCGTTTCGTGCTCCAAAAATAATAAAATAATTGCGTGGACCAAAAACGGTCGTCGAAATTAAGGTTATGAGCCTCAGTGGAGACATGTGACTACTGGTTACGACAACTAAAATGACTAAAGATACTTCATGACGTGGAGACATTGAAATGTGTATCTTATTTCAAACATAATATGCTACTATAATATTTTTAATTTGTCCACAAAATAATAATATGATATTCTATGTTCAAGTCAACTAAAAAACCACGAAGAAAACCTCTAGTTTACATGTAGAGAATTTGAAATTGGGTTGGGATTATGTTTCCACAGGTACAATTTTTCTAATTCTCCGTTGACGTGTTTCGTGGAGAGTCGACCAAAATTCGGCGCGACAAAAACAATGACCACCCTGCAAATACTTAATGGTTTTGAATGTTACTGTATCGTCTAATACACTCGATAAAATAACAAGATACTATACATACTCATTTTCTTCAAAATCTAACAAATAACATAATAATAGTAAAATAATTTAGAGTGTAATAATATCTATTATAATTTTTTTTTTTCAATTTCTTCCTCCCTGCAGGGGGTTCATTTTCCGACTTTCATGTGTCAATAAGCACTTAGATCATGCTTACTTCATCCCACCCCACTAACCTCAGTTATGGAGCTATCGAGAATGGCAACCTCCTCGACAAATACCAAGCTGCCGTCAATCGGATCACCGAATGCGAGTCGATCATTTCTAAACTTTACGAGGAATTGTCGTCCAAAGATGAACACATTGCGACCTTAGAAGAGAGGCTCGTGCAAATGTCAATTGATCTAGCCACTTCCAAGGCGGCGGAAGATGAACAACGACTAACTAACCGCAGGCTGAGTGAATTGCGTCATAGCGAAAGCCAGGGTAGCGTTGCTAATTCTGTCACTAATGATACTTCCATCAGACATGAGAGCGCGCCGCAGCGACCGGTCTTTCAACGAGCGCATTCCATTGCATGTGGAGCTTATTATAGCAGCAGGTCCGAAACTCAATCCGAGACAACCGTTTCAGATGGAGAGCATACGGCGGAGCGACGATCTTCGGACACTGTTTCGGCGAAGATCCAGCGTTTTGGAAGAAGTCTTCGCTCGTCTTGGTTGGATGAACAATCCATGGACGGCAGCATTAAGGAATCTATTTTGGAGGAAAAAGTAGAAGACACTGGAGAAGCCACAGGCGGCCAAGAGCCGAAAAGGAAAAATCCGCTCCAATTGAAGCGTCGCGTTTCTTTGTTTACGAGCATTCTGGATGACTCTTTCAAAGAGGAACTAGATGTCAGTTCGCGGAGCATGCCGATATTTGGACAAAAGAAAAATGAAGAAATTCAACCTGAGCTAAATGAAAATGAACCGAAAAATGACCAGCTTCCAGAATTGAGGAAAGTAAGAGTGAACACACCAGCTTCGGCACAGCCAGGAAAGAAAAGTTCACTTGTCTCTCTTGATGGTGTAATTTTCCCTGTATCAACGCAGGATGTAATTACCGGCTGCAATGGGCGACTGGCCAGGACGAAGAAAGTTGAAGTAAGCAAAAACGAAGAATGGCCTGAATTTTGATCCAAAAGAATGGATGTGACTTCCGAAAAAATGTACAATCTTTGCAGTAAAATGTCAGGTACTGCCCGCGACGGATCATCATTTATTCAAGATATAGGAGTATTTGTGAATGTTAACGACAAATTGCACAGTTGATAAGAGTAAATAGATAAAGACGCTCAGTTAATTTTTACTCGAGATTTCCGAATTAACGATAGTATGAATTGGTCTGTCGAACGTCGAAGTATCAATTAGTTCCCCTAACCGGCCTCCGAGGTGACCAGCAACAACACCAACTAATACGAGTGATGTCCTGTTCCGTCGAACATCTTCGCACATTTCGTACCGTAGGAGGAGCAATAAAACGAGATTAAAAACGGAGTTCATGGCCTCGCAGCTCACTTGACCTTCACAATCATCAATTAAGCACCGAAGAAACAAACCAATTTTCTCAGCCGGGTTCATTTCTACTCCCTCAGAAATTGGATATCTATCAGCTGCAAAGACTAGTTCTTTTTCGGTGACGAGACGGGCAACATTCGCGGCATTTTGTGACCCGGCTTCTGATATTGCAGATGTTTCCCTATCGCCTTGAATTAAATGTGCCACAGCAGTTATTGCTTTCCAACCGTATTTAGTGCAGTATTGGTATCTTTCTGCCTTTCGGCCAAGACCGATTGCATCGCCTATGAAAACAGACATAATCCCCGCCACAGATGCACGAACATTGAGTGGATATAAGTGAACGCTTTCAACAGTACCATCACTTGAATCATCATGACTGGTACTTTTATTAGTTGATTCAACAGGTATTAGTTGGGGACGCCATTTAACGGGAGAATGGAAACCAGAACGGATGAAGCTAGAAGCAGCTTCGTTGATAACCACTTCTTCGGGGGCTCCAATATTGACAGAATCACTTGATTTCGGTGAACGAAAGAGGGAAACCACTTTTGAGACGATTCCACGTTTCAGCTGGCTATTTTCTGCGACTAGAAGATAACTCTCCAGACTGTCATCGTCGTGTTCAGTATGGTCAGTGCCTGAACTATCAGAAGCCGAATGACCAACTGAAAGCGACGTGCTGATAGCTTCGTAACTATCATCAGATGACGAATCACTCTCGCCAGAATCACACGAATTCTGGCTTGAGCACAAAGAATTGCCTTCAATGGACTCACGGTTTGACGGTTCGTCACGACTTCCGTTTTCGTCCAACAATTCGATTGCGTCTTCCAATTTTACGCCAAACCAAAATAACTGGTGTAGGAAGATTTCTTCTTCTTTCGAAAATTGCAGAGAAAATGACGTAAGCGATGACAACTTATCCTTGATTTTGGCTAGACAGTGGCAAAGTAATTGAGCAACTTTTTCTTGTGAATTGCTGTGCGATGAAAATAGAGGCAGAGCCGAAACAGCAATCCCTAGAGAGCCGCATGAACTTGCGCTTTCAAAGAGCTCTTCCACCGTAATGGAGGACTCATTCTGATATGTGGAGGAATTATTTGATGGGAGAGGGAAAATGAGGCTAAATTGATGTGGCTCTAGTTGTCGACCAATAGACAAGAAAAACGACGCAAATGAGAGACCATTTGATATCTCTTTAACAACTGAGACCAATTCGACGAGGATTAATCTACCGATAGTCCATTTCAACGAATTGTTCCCCTCATTCACTTTCGTATTGCCGGAGTCATCAGTACATGTCATGCTGTGTTTACTTTGACTTAAAAGGTCAACAACTTTCATTGCCACGAGTCTCAACGAAGCAAATGTCGATCCAATATTATTGGACAACGAGACCCTGATAAAATCTTTCAAAAACTACATAGTGGGGTCACGAAGAAACGGTAAGAAACCGACAAAGGTGATGTTTCATTGACACAAAAATCGAAGTGTGAAGTGTCTCACCGATATATTTTGTTGATCGGCCGACATTCTCAGTAATTCCGTAATCTTCAAAAATGATAAAAAGATAACAGGTGTTTCTGGGGGCGGTGCCACAATGCAATCACTTATGTGGTAAGATGTAAGCATTTTATCAATTTTCCTTGCCATCTGCCCGGAGTATAGCGTGCAGCTCATGTGTGGTGAATTGAACGGCCCTGTAGCTATTTCATTCTCATTAGTTGCTGGACCGTTCATCCAGAGAGAACACTGACCAATGTGATGAACGTCACCAACGGCATCATATCTTCCCATCCCAACACAAAGCTGTTTCTCGTCGTTGGATTTTTTGAGGGGAATCACTTCACTGAATGAATCCTCGTTACTCCGAAACTAGAAAAAGAATACACATAGCCTTTCACGTCAGATCAATTTTTCATATGAAAAGGCGAACGAGTTAAACACTAACCTCTATACAGGGAACAGACCAACTACAGCTCGTCCCATCATTGGTTCCAATTAACCAAACATTATGATAATTGTAATATGGATAATTCGTCATATTTCCCATCAACCAAAATGCCGCAATCAATGGAGCCAAACCATTATCAACGATTGTGGTCGCCTCATTCATTAGTGGACAATGAATTGATGATCCTTTACAGTCGATCTTTGCTGTTATCAACCCTTCAAAAACGGTAGTAATACCCAAAGTTATTGAAAATCTTAGATCACCTATCACAACACAATTTTTATGCGACAGGTGTTAGAGCGCAACAAACCAAAAATGCAAATCACAGTATGAGATTGCTCTTACATTCTGGTTCAGTTTCGTATTCTAAATGGAATAAAAAACTCCCTCCTGCAATGAATACTCCATTGACTGAATCCATTGAAATCGTGTATTGCGAACGTTTCAATACAAGTGGAATACTCCCTTTCAGAGCTAATCTACCCAAAACTCTTACTGATTTGTTACCACTTGGCGATTGCTTCGTTTGGAGCTGAAAAACAGAATATAAAACAACGCAGTTTCCCCCATGCTTGCAGGTTGTATGTGAACATAAAAGAATAGCTCGATTTGATTCTCCGTGTTCCTCGGAACCACGACTAGTTTCTGACGGGTCCCGAACAATAGAAATTGAATCTACTCGAAAACCAAATGGCAACGGAATCCCTGGGCGAGAACCGAGATCATAAACACCGAAATTATTTTCCTTCAAAAAGTCTGAAGCGTCTTGAAGCAATTGGTCCTGCCCGAAGCCAAGACTGAAATAACACGGGAAAAGGGAAAGGTCTTTTTCAGTTGCTAGACGAAGTTGCTAGTGACAAAACATGAATAGAATGATCCCTCTTACTGTTTCCGCGACCAACACACTAGGTGCTGAGTGGGTTCTCCATCCAAGTATTTTATCACAGCTAGTAGGAGATCGTCTGGGCTGTCACCTTTTGTTGAACCCACTGCACCACGTTCCCACCAAACCATACCAACAACTCGAAAACTTTGCTCGCCGCGAATACCGTTGAAAAGTTTCCACCGAGGAAATGATGTCACGTTCAATTCAGATTCGGTGCACATGTTTCCTTCCACACAAGGCTCGCTTCGGTCGTTTTTCACGGGGAAATCGTTCCGATATGCCACACGTGATAGGTCAAGAATGCATAATCCCCGAGAAGAAGCCACTGCAATTGATTTCCCGCAATCTTTGCCAATGACTGCCAACCGACAGGGGCCATTTGTTGAAATGTAAGATGGCGGTATCCGAGATTCCTCCCATTGAATTGTTGTATCTATTGTATTTGACTGTCGAAGTAAAGAAATGTTTAGATGCCCCAAAAAATTGTTTTGGAACAAAACAGAGTTGACTTACTTTACCAAAAGCTGGAAATGTTATAGAATCGTGTTGCAAAATAATCGCAGCAGGCTGATCAACGCCCAAGCTAGACTCGACATAGGGCGGAGACAAGGTTCCTAAATTGAAAACGATTTTGCGCAATTGGCGGACTCCGTTCCAAACTTTTTCAAGTATCTGGACCGCACTCAATCCATTAATGTTGTCATTTCCGAGATGTAACAGGGATAAATAGGCGGTGTTTTTTAGTGAAAGTTTCTTTTCCAAAGGCGTTGAAGATATCAATGTAAGGCCTCTGGCACAACGCTTCCAATCCCATAAGCAGACGAATGGTCGAGATTTTAATCGCCTGTGCGTAAAACTGAAAAGGTTATCAAAATGTTCACCTGTAAGAAACAACAAACGTTGAAAAAATCCTCTCACCGTGGAGAGGTTTCATTCTTCACTATACTGCTACTGATAGCTAAGCAATCAGTCCCAAGGTGATAGGATATAGACATCGAACTTTCATATTGAGAAAATGCAAGAATCAACTCGTCTTTCTGCCCAGAAACCACATCAAAAGCGAAGCTGTCACTTGTGGATGTAGAGACCATGGCCGTATCAAACATCGCAAAGGTATCATGTGCACATTCTTCCATGGCATCTTCATTTCCACACGGAAGCCTTAGTTCGGACAGAAGCGATATCCTTGCTCCTGAGGGATTTACAACGTTCGTATTCCTTCTTCGGAACTGCATCGACTCTTTCGTTTCATCTTTACTGGACTCATCGCAACAAGAATCTGCAACTGCCCAAACTTGCGATACAATCGTATCAGACGAAGCATGCTTAGTAACTACACTCTTTCCGGTTAAAACGCTTTCATCATATAGCGGAGATCTTGTCAATAGAACCAATATCAAAGGTTTCAACCACTTTGCACGAATATATCGTAAGTTCGGATTATCGGAATTCGATTCATTTCGAGAATTGAAAATAGCAAGAATTCGGATGTTTAGTACCAAGCGAGTAGAGATATCTTTCGTGTTCGTCGTGCCAGCAGCTCTTCTAACTCCAGGGGGGTGTTCTAAGGGTTTGCGAGAATGCAAGTTTTTAGTTGCTGATGACATTGTTGCCGTCAATGATTCGATAGGAAGCGGAGGTTTGGCGAATTCTGTAGTGTATATTGTGACACTGCCATCACGCCGTATCACAGCTATGCGACCTGTAGATTCTGAGCCCGGATCTTCACCGTAAATATCAAGTGGTTTCCATTGTGTTGGTGGGCATTGCGACAAATGTATCACTGGGCTGGAAGATATGCTATTTTTTGTTTTTGCGTGATATCCATCCATGTTACAACTCGAATCATGGCCTTTGCCGTCGATATCGTTTTCAATATCAGCATCATTGCCAATCGAGTATTTTAGTGAACGTGCTTCTTCTGCGTCAATCAAAACACTTTGTACCCGAGACAACGAATAATCAACGAGAACGACCGATCCATCTACAGTTCCCACTAACAACATGGAAGTTGCTTCAGAATGGTTACTTTGTTTGTCACCATGACGACGGTTGAATGGAATGTCACATATACAGGTAGCGCAACGCAAGGGATGCAATTGAGGCGAAGTCGATTTTAGATCGTTGAATGTTCCACCAAACGACGGTTTGCGTTGAAACAACCCAGTTGGGTTTGAATCTGGCGCGACAAAATCTGCTGCTGTTTCCGTTACTAACTTTGATGATCGTGCCGATGAAAACACGGTAGACTCGTCACCATGGTACAAATGAAAATCATCTGTGGTATGAACACGCACAATCTTTGGCTCATGAGCCACGTACGATATTAATTCTTCGCTGCGACTGTCGCTAGCTTTTTCAGAATTTTTGGAAACAGATGACGCGGCATTTGATGAAAGACTTTCAGCTGTCACTTCCTCGGTCAAGGTTGATCTGTTTCGGATGTTGTCTTCGTGGTGCGTGCCTTCGGGGCTCGCGTTTGATTGACTGACGAACGAATTGTTGCGGGAGAAATCACCTATCCGAGTAGTGACGGTATTTCCCGCTAAAAAATTGGTATCACTATCATAAGTGAAGTCAGTGTGATTTTCCTTTTTCTCCACAATGTAATCTGGCAACGGAGGCAAGACCCTTTTCCTTTGACGCCACTGTTGATCCAGCGAAAATGAATTCTTCTGAATGCTAAACACCACCAGAATGGATGCTCCTTTTGATCTCGCCGATTTTGTGGTAGTAGCGTCGGTTGAAGAAGATGGTTTTCGTGTGGCTGTTACCTTGGAAGTGTCATATTTTTCATTCCAATCGCTATTGGAAGACCCTTCCGCAAGCGAATAGCCTATGGGAAATGGGATAAGACATGCCAGATAAGCTTCGTTAGAAGATATGAGGACAGAAGCATTTGCATGTTCATTTGTCAGGGAAATCGGTTCTGAGCGAGGGCCTTTCGGGTCGTTGCAGTCGGTGACATCCTCGCCATTGCAATCCAAGTTGTGTAAACTGCGTGCATCATGGCTTTCATTCTGAGGGTGATAATCTTTCACCATCACGCCGAGTGGAACGCGACACCTGGTCTCTCTACTCGACATGTGAGCCTCCTCACAGGAAACGAAGGGGGCAGTCGTGGGTGAGATTTGCACCCGAAGTTCGGCTAGGACGCGGTATCGGTGACCGCTTTTTGGCGACGATTGTTGTTCCATTCTTTGCTGGCTCTCACGTTCATCATTGCTGCAGCTGTTTGTTTTATTGTTGCCGTCACTTTCGGCGCCATGGAAGGGTGGCTCATTCGTGGGGATGGGTAGAAAATGATAGCCAATGAATACAGTGGCCATTAAATCTTCGCAGTTGTTCGTTCCGACCGCCACAATCACGTCGGCATCATCTTCATCATCGCTGTTGCCGGCGGTTTCGAGCCGATCATTGTGACTACTCTCGTTGTGACGGGCGGGACGTGGACGTGGAGGAAATTGACGCGATGACGAATGCCTCGGCCCCACACCAATGGCAATTGGAAATCCCGTCATGGTGCTGTTGTGATCCTATCTAAGTATTATCGTTACGACTGAAATAAAACTGAGCCGCGGATGATGCTTGTCATCGCCCGCTATTGATCCCTATTATTTTTTATCACGGCAGCTTTCATCATTCCGTGTGGATCGACAATAATATATTATTATGTAAGTACGCTATTTATCCACCATACAATAGGTATCATATACTGTACTTACTCTATCGGGTCATTCTCTCGACGCGATATAGTACCTCATGCCTAATGCACATCGCACAAGTGAAAATGAGTTGGACCGGGAGCGAATTTTATTTTTGTCGGCGCCAAAACTGGAGTACGTAGTGATTTTAGAGAGATTCATGCACGATATTAATAATATTGCGTTTATTATTTTTATGAACCGAACCATGATATCCACCCCTCCATCCTCGCCAGCCCTGGTGGCATGCAACATTTACATCTCCGCGGCTTCATCTCGTCCATCTCACCCCACCACATTGTTGAATTTGCTTCGTCGAGCCCAGGATCATTGCCGTCGTATTCGCCACGGCCATTGCGATGGCAGTGGTATCGCTGTCAACCATCGTCATTGCAGAAACACAAAGAATCCGACAAAAAAAGCCTCAAAAGAAGAGATAACAAAGACGCCTCTCCGAACACCAGTGGCAATAGTCCATGCCTACGCCGATATTCCTTATGATCGATCGTCGATTCATTTGGCAGGATATTCGGAATGTGTTGCCGAAGTGGCGTCGGAGCTCATACATAATGCTTTGACCGAGTTGGAATTTGATTCATTTGGTGGTTCTGGCACGTCGGCATCAAAGCAAGAAGTCGCTGCGAAAGAGGCGACAATTCGGGGCTCTGGTGCGAGCACAAGACATCCGACTGTGGGATTGATTGATCACGTATCCATCATGCCGTTGGTGATGCCGCGTTCCTTTTCCCATGCACCTTCTTACGCACCGTTCGGAAATTCGTCAACGCAATCGACGTCCCCAGAAGATGGTGATCCAGCCAAAGAAGAATCCGTTAACGCAGCCGCCAAAGCAGCACTTCAAGTTGGGAGCAATCTCTCACAATATGCTAACTCCAATTCGTTGGAGGTTTTTTACTATGGAAGGGCGTGTCCAAAGAATACGCCTTTGGCTGCAGTGAGGAGGGATCGGACCACCTTTTTCAATTTGGGTGGTACTCGAAAACGCGGGAATGATGCTAGTACTATTAAATATGGAGATGAAGTCAACAGAACAAACGACGACAACATTGACAGGATCCTACCCAAATTCGGATCCATAACGATAGGAACACCGCAAAACTTTGTCGAAAACTACAACATTCGTTTAACTTCAAAGTGCACACGATCTATGGCTCGAGCTTTGACGGAAATGGTGAGAGGGAGAAATGTTGGAGGGATTGTTGGCGTGGAAGCGTTGACGTTGCCTTATTACCATTCTGAAGATATTTGTTTCGAAGTGGCATGCAATTTGACCAACCCGATTCTGGGGAGTAAGGATATGATTTTAGAACGTGTTGGGGATTGGGTTGATGTTATGCGAAAACAGATTGTTGAAAAAAGAGACGATGGGGTTGTTGATGCAGAGAAAATTGATTTTGATTACTTTGTTCAAGATGCATACCGCGTTGGGACTACTGAGGTCCAATGCATTGACGCGCTTGAAATCGACTGGTATACTTCGGAACAATATTACGATGATGAGGTTTTGACAAGATTTAAAAATATACTTTACAAGAGGTGAAGCAAACATTTTTCATCGCTACCAACAGGAGAAAATTTAACTATTCTTTCACAAAGATTTTAAACATGATATTATTCTGCTGCCGTACTTAATTCGTACAAGCTATTCAATAGTAATGATGTATATGCACTTGTTGCAAACCAGCGAAAATCGACTCATCCTACAACGTATTAGGTTTGTCTAACAGATGGGTTGTACCGTGCGGCGAAGATACACTCAATTGGTTGATTCGATCCATCCTCGTTCTGTACCTTTCAGTGGACTGTTGCGAAGAAGACACCATGTTAGAACGAATTGCTTTGTATGAGTTATTAAATTATAAGACGTAAAAAATTAATTGACTTACACCGCGAACTGACACCAGCTCTGACTTCAATGAATCAACAAGTCCTTGAAGGCGAGAGATTTCCAATCCATATCGATAAAGGTCCTCATTTTGCGCTTTGTATTTTTCTTCTCGCTTCATGTTCTCTTCGATTTGTACTTTATTGCTTTGTTCCCAGCTTCTGTTTTTGTCATTTAGTTGAGTGATGAGAATCTTCAATTTGGAATACTTGCTTTGTAGCTTCGAGATTTGAGCGGAACTATTAGCAAGTTCGTTCGTTTTCTCCTCAAGCACAGTCTCGGCTTCCAGCAGCTGGCGTTCCAGTTGACTACTATATATTTAGCATAAGAAAAGGAAGGAGAGGAGAAATAAGAAAACTCGCACTATGAAACCTTGTTGAATAAGGAGAATTTGGTTCGGTACTTACGATTTCTTAAAAAGTTTATCCCTTTCTTGTACTAGTGCTCCCAAAGATTCCTCCGCAGTTTTGCACTTTATCACCAATTCATCCTTCTCAGACTGCAACTCAGCAATCTTTGAATGCGCCGTCGCCTCGTCGTCTTGATACTTCGTTTTCATTCGTTCAATATCCATCAAGCTGCTCTCGAGTTCTTGTTGAGTCTTGCTACTTTGATGTACTAACTGTTCATGTTCCGCTTTCAAAGATTGCAAGTTTTGAGAGAGCGATGCCATTTCACCACGTGCTATTTCAAGTTCACTTGCTGCGGCATTGAACTTCTCTGACTCCTCATCAAATAGGGCTTGAAGAGTGTCAATTTCACCTTGCCGTTTGATTATATCTTCCTCGAGGTGGCTTTGGTTTTCATTCTGCTTAAGCAGTTCAGTCTCGAGCTTCGAAATCGTTGATTTGAACTCTTCAATTTTGGTTTCAGTTTCTGCAAGAGCAGATTCTTTTGCTGCAATAATAGACTTCGCCCTGTCTCCAGACTCTTGATAAGCTTTGTTTATCGCCTTTACTTCGAGTTGTAACTTTTCTATTATCTCTTCGAGGTCAGACGTTCTACGACGGTGATTCTGCTCCAGAGCGCGGAGCTGCTTTTCATATTCAGACTGATGGTCTCTCTGAGAGCGTTCGAGTTCATTTATATGGGAGTTCTTCTCTTTCATCGTTGAATTATATGTCTCATCTTGTTCTAAGATAGTGCGCTTGAATCTGGCGATATCGTTCTTAAGTCGGCGGATTTCGTTATGGGCCTCGGCTAGTGCTTTTTCTTTGGAGGAAACAGTTCGCTGCTTTGTTTCAGTCTCCTTCTTCAGCTCTTCAATGAGTGAAGAATGTCTTATTTCGAGTTCTTGAGCAGCGTTATACTTGTCATTGATGCCAAGAATTTCTTTTCGAGTAGATTTTATCTCGGCCTCTGCGATTTCAAATTTTCTCTGGAGTTCTCCGCACTCTTCCTTCAAAACAGCGCATTCCTTATCCTTGAGTTTTGAAATATTCTCTAGCAGGGCGACATGTTTTGACGCATCATCGAGATTAGATTCCGCTTCATCTCGTTCGATTTCCAATTCTGCAACCTTGAGTTCAAGATGAAGGGCCTCTTCTTCCAAAGACTTTTTCTCGTGTTCAAACCGCGACTTCTCTTGAGCTAAAGTTTCTTGAAGTGAAGAAAAGTTGTCACGATATTCGTCGATCTCACTTTCTTTATGATCTATGTCAACTTTAAGCTTTCTAGTTTCTTCCTTATACTTTTCTAAAGACGCCGTCGCCGATTCGTACTGTTCTTGTAGATTCTTTAGCTGTTCATTTGATAATTGCAACTCACTGCGAAGGCGCGCTGTGACTTCATCTGTTGCACGTAATGATTCCTTCTCTTGCTCGAGCTGAATCATGCAAGACTCAAGCTTGACTTGGAGTATTTCGTTTTCTTTGCTAATCTCGTAGATATCACGCTTTAAACCAGAAATTCGGTGCGAATCCTCCTTCGTCTTCGATTCCAAATCTGTTGACACTTTTGAGAGCTTTTGTTCCAGATGCCTACATTCTTCGATGAGAACTCTACGATCTTTCTCGTTAGCCTCAACCATCTTCCTCTTTTCCATTTCAGTTGAGTTTATATGGTACTGAAAGGACAATGCTTGTTCAGCGAGTTCAGATTCTTGGTTTGCAATGACGTCTTTGAAATCCTGCAGGTGACGAAGTGCTTTGAATAGCTTTTCATTTGCATCATCACGATCTTTCCTCAGATTCTTCATTTCCAAGACGTATTCATCACTGGCACTCACTACCTCACGTAGTTCTTCAATACTAGCTGCGGTTGAAGAAGAATCGCAACCAGAGTTGACATGAGAGTTAAATTCGTCGTACGAATCATCCTCTCTCGACTGCCAGGAAACAATTGATTGAATCACTGTATCAAACCGAGATCCCGAAGCTGTGGAACCATTCGATAAACTTAGTGAGTCAAATGTTGTCTTCGGTGAGAAACACTCTTGCACGATATGAAGGGCCTCAACAAGACGAGAAATCCTACGACTGTATTCAGTCCACTTCTCTTTGGCAATGTCGTCTGCATCCTCATAGGATCGAAGAATCTTTTCAAGTGCAACAAGTGACTTAAGGCAAGATCCAAGCTGAATTTTGAGCTCATTGTTCACGTTTTCACTTTGTTCGAGCTTGTCTTGAGTAGCAGAGATTTTGCGGGATTGTTTGTCGATTGTTTCCAAATTTTCATCCTGCTTCAAAGCTAATGATGCGAGGTGAGCGCGGGCATCTTCTAATTCGTCTGATACCCTCTTGAGTTGCCGCTCTGTGTCGCTTTGCTCCTGACGTGTTCTCAAAATTTCTTCCTCAGCATCGGCTAGGTTGCCCTTGAAGATATCGACACGCTCTTCGAGATCCTCAATTGTTTCTTGCATTTCTCTCACGATCGTGCTTTGAGTAACATCCTGGGCATGATCATTATTGTGAGTTTCATTGCTACCCAATTTAATTTGCTCCTTCAATTTTAACTCAAGTTCTACCGAGCGATTGTTCACTTCATTGAGTTTTTCTTCAAGTTCAGAAATAAATGCGTCTTTCTCTTCCAGCAAATCTTCAACGTACGCCGAGTCGGCTTTGGCTTCTTCCAAATCAATCTTTAACTCTGAAACTTGCTTCTGGAGAATCTCGACTTTTTCTTCCGCTTTCTCCAACTCCTCTGCTGTCTTGTGTCGAAGCTTTAGCTCCGATCGAAGTGTGCGGGCAAGGAGGTTGGATGTTGGTGTAAATGGGTAGGTTTTCGTGTCATTTCTTCGATATTGGATTGGGGTGACATTCAATTCATGGGCTACCTCCTCACTTTGGCTACCATTATCATCGATGATCAAGTCGCTCAAGAAACCGGAGGTTTCCGCCCAATCAGTTAGCTGCTTGTGGAGAGCTTCGCACTGCGTTTGAAGGTCGTCACGATCCTCTTCGATCATTCTACACTCGTTTCGTTCGCGTTGCAATTCATTCTGTTGCTTCTGGCACAAACTTTGCAAATCGTCAATGCGAGCTTGCATTGCATTGATTGTGGAGTCAGATTTGGAGACAACGATCTCTTGAGATGCGATCTGCTCTTTCAGTGAAGATATGAGCTCTCTCGATGTTATATCCTCTTCGTGCTTCGATTCCCACTTGGCATGAAATTCGTCCATCTTCGCTCTTAGGGAAGTATTCTCCGCGGATGACTGTCTGAGTAGGTCATGTAAAGAATTGACTTGCTTTTCAGAGTTTTGCAAATGAGATTGGTAGGTCTCTTCCAATTTTTTAATGCTTTCACGATGATTCTCCTCCGTGGCAGAAATTTGCATGCGGCAAGATTCCACTTGATTCTCCATTTCGCGCTTTTGGCTCTGGAACAGTTCGATTATGGCTTTGAGCTTTGCATTCTCTTGCAATGTACTCTCGTTGTTGCATCGCAAATTGCTAATCTCCCGATTCGCTGAAGCGAGATCTTTCTTCAACCTTGCAGCTTCGCTCTTATGGTATTTATTCTTTTCCGCGAGTTCCACGCACGTTTGATCAGCAAATCTAACTTCCTTGACAAGTGTCTTATTTCGTTCCATCAATGATTCCTTGGTCGGCGACCTCCTGCTGGAAGACTTCCCACGTGATGACAAACGGTGCTGCTTATGAGAAAAGCCACTCAGTACCTCTTCATTGTGCTCACTGACATGGTCCGAAGAATCGGGAGTGTCCATCTTATTATACGAGGCGGGAGAGCCAGCTTGACATAAAATCGATTCAGACACTTTTCCATTCCCAACAGATGCTTCGTCGTCGCTAATCAGAACGCTCTCGTTCAGGTTATTATCTCGTTTTGAGGGAGTATTTAAGTCTTCTGCTGGATTCACATCATCCTTGACTTTTTGGTAACCAGGTGTATCCCAACCACCATCGATGGCAAATGTAACTTCCTTCTCCGGTTCGTCGTCGACGTAATTATCCGCCTGCGCCAACACTGGCGATAGAATTTCGTCCATCTTCACGATAAATGAATCTTCAAACCGTCCGTGGCATCGATTTGACTGGTCGCTCTTCGGCGAGTTTAATTCGCCACCATGCTTATCGATATTACTTTCATCGCAAGAGAATTCCTCAAACTCGCCACCCTGTGAAATAGGAGTGCCGTGAAATAATGGACTGCACATGAACGACAAAATCTCCGCTCCCAATTGTTCGCTGCTGAGTTTGTCATCGATCAAATCATCCTTCCGCGTTTGAGCTGGAACGGAAGAGTATTTTCCTGGCGTTTTTTTAACGCCACCTCCAAAGTTGCCGCTCTTTTTGTAAAGTTCAGGACGGGCAGGCGACATTGAAAAGTTTGAAACGCCAGAGACGATGGACCCATCTTCTATAGCTGTTTCATTGAGATGAGGACCCATCATGGCCCATGCAGAAATAGCGGAGGCATCTCTATCATCAAGCATTGATGTAGTGTCATCATGTAAGTTGTCACTGCTCTGGCTGGTATTGTTTCTGCATGTGAAGTATGTATCTTCCAACGTTTTGTTCTCATTCCCATTTTCATTTGCAAAATGACCATCGTTTCCCTTTCCGACATCACCATCATCGTGATTTTCGTCCGCCTTCAAAGACTTGGACTCGGCACTGTCCGGTACTTCTAGCACCGTTTTTAGCGCATTCGTGACCAGGGCCTTGCCCCGCTCCTTCTTCGCCTTCATAATTCTACGCATCGCCGCATAATTGTTCGGATGACTATTCTCCTTGTTCGTCGGTTGATTTTTTGAATTCGAATTCTTGGTCAGCTCATCGGCATTAGTTTCTGGAATGTCTATCTGTCCCTGTTCGCGTTCACTTTCTAAATCACGATTCAAATCAAGTGGCATTGCTTCAGTTCCATCTTTGCCACCTTTGTCCGATTTTAAAGTTGTCGATAGAGATTTTGAAGCTGCATGAGGCGGCCAAGTTCGAACAATTGTGTCATTCGAAAGACCACTCTGCTGCTTTGTCTGGCGTCGTGGACTTAGGTCATCGTCAACTTTATCCAACTTTCCAATGAACGGGGATGGGGCGGAATTCGTGGAGTAGGCAGATGGAGGACTATCCGATGCAGCGTCTCTAGCTTGCTTCTCGGCGAGTAATTGACGAAAGCGGGATATTTTGGAGGCGTTGTCTCGAATGTTTAATGGTGTGTCCGTGTCGTTACTCATGTTGGCAAATGGTTTCGATTGTATTAGAGGGACGAATCATATATAGAATGTAGTGGGTGGAATTAGTGAGATTGAATGGTCTAAGTTGTGAGTCTCGGTCAAAGATGAAGTTGGTCATTGTTGCAGCGCAGCACGCAAGCCGTGAAACGATTTTGATTTGTTGATCGTCTTTATTGTGGCCTTGTTCCGCTAGTCTCGTACCATATCGTACTACACTACAATACCACCATATTACTACCTATTAATCATAATGTCATTATATCTTTTGTTCAGGTTTGTGAACGTTTTGTGGTTTCATTTTCATATTTTTGAATTTCTGTCATTGTCGTATCTGTCAACATACATACGACAAATAATATTTAATCGAAACATACAGTAATATTTGAATTTAAAATACATAAAAATATTTATTCCTACATATATATCAAGGTTCTCTTGTTTTTAATATACACTTTCACCGCCAAAATTTATTACTGAAAATGTCGCCAACAACTGTAATCTGTCACGGATGGGAGACTTACGGGAGTCACACTTGCATCTCTCTTTCTCTCTGCCAAAATATTGTAAAAAAACAACATACGATATATAATATAATTAAGTCAGGTGGAAGCAAGGACCAATATTATAAGCTCCAAGATATTCTAGAGATCTACGGTTACGATTTTAGGAGACGCTTGGTGAGTAATGATCTGACTTCGCTGAAACCTGTCGACGACAATTCACAAACAGGCAAAGGATAGGGGATTCGGGTGATGGTGGACCTTAGCTTCCGCTGTCCACAAAATTTTATTGTAAGATTGAAAGGGGACTGGCCCCTCCATTTGCAGTTCCGACTGCGACACTTATATGTTTGCAAGGATCTTGGGTGTTGTAAGACTCCAGAAGGTTAAATCTGTCGGCATAGAGGTTATAACGATGACGTAATTTCCTAAGTAGTATTGTTATGTGTTGAAAGTGTCGGTCCAAATTGCCTCTTGAGTACGATACACGAACACGCCATTGTCACATATCTGCAGTCTCTCTCTATGGCGCTTTACCCCACAAGAGCGTGACTGGTAAACTCTGGAAGTCAATCATTGACGATGAGTTGGATATTGGGACGTTTTGTCATACCATGGATGTCCATGCCACATTTTTTGGACAGGACGTGGGACGTGGGACGTTAATGTCGTCATGCCAAAATGGCCGTCGCGTTTTTCGGCAGTTGATTATTTTTTTTCAGGAGAGTGCGATGGGGGGATCGATACCAATTGACGTTCTACTTGATATTCTCAAAGTGTTTTTCGTCGCGATGGCCATGATTGAAATAATATTGGGAATATTTTTAGGGTGGCTGGCACAAAGGGGGATATTATTGGTAGTCGACGCATAATCATTTGGTCTGAAGTTGATGAGGAATGTACTCTATTTGTTTGGAAGTCTTCCTTTATGAGTAATTGTTCTAAATGGGATTCTTCGCTTTTTTTTCGCAAATTATTTTGTTCGAAACTACCCCCAGTTATTCGTCAAAATATGGGATTTCACCTTCCATCGGCACTTGTAGGGTCTATTGTTGCAGGATCTGGGTTTCTTCTCATCCACAGGGAGCTATCGCATCGTAAACGACTGACTACAAAGTGGGAACTGCAAGAGTACGCAGAGAACCAATGGAAAGAATGGAGAAGTAGCGCATCAAAAAATCTACCATCTGATTCTAGCAAAGTCAAGTTTTTGTGGAAAATGCTTTTTTTCATGTGTTACATCGCAACTAATAATTTTGACCAATTTTTTTTGTGTTCTATCGCTCCCTATTCTACCTCGACCATGCCTTCAGAAAAATATCTTTCCAACTGACTCTGATCCTACTGCAGATGTTACTAATACATGGAATAAAGGTGTCGCCTGTCTTCGTGGGATGCTGAAAACTGATAAAAACGAATAAAACAACACGAGTCATACGATAATTATTCAAGGTCAATCATTCAATTGGATTTTCATTCTTTTTGCTTGAAGAATGTGCACAACCTGGCAAACGTTATGAAGTGGGATGAACGCTTTGGATTTGTGTTCAGCAAACTAAAGTAGATACATCATAAAACACAATCAACACGAATGACATGATAACATTATCATATTATCTATGTCTTAAGTTAGTCGAATTGAAATCGATTTCGCTATTATTCTTCCATAGTTGATTGTACGACTCTTTGTAGCCACCATTCCAATCCTTGTTGATGCCAGAAATTCCACGCCCAACTTGTGATTTCTGAAACTGGCGGGGGCGTCATGAATAGTGTCAAGTGTGAGTAGGTCAGGTGTCAGTCAGACCAGGGTTCTCATTATTTTTTCCTTTTGTCATCCTCGTTCGCACGCTCCAGAAGAAAATAGCGTACCTATTGCAGTGTTAATACATATAGTAGTTCGATGTCATAGAGGAGAAAAAATTAAGATATGTGCCAAAAAAATAACTTCGATGAGTAGTGATATTATAGTCACAAAACCAACAACCAATTGAAACACATTACACATTACACACTAAATAAAACATAAATATACTTCCAACACAAAAGGGTTGAACTTCTTCAAAGCAAACATTAAACTTCATACCTGATACTTCCTTCAAACCTCATTAGAATCTGAAACAATGAGCTCGCTGACTATGCTTTCAAGATTTTGCATTCCACTTGCTCAGAATGCCAAATGCCACCCACAGATGATTCGCCCGATGTATTATGCCGCCACAAGGATGTTTTCAACAATGAATCAAAACCTTCAGAAAGAGGATCAAGGAAAACAACATATTGTGGTGGCATTAGGAGGGAATGCTTTACTCAAAAGAGGAGAGGCTCTCAACATGAGCAACCAACGAAAAAATATTGCCGATGGCATTTCAAGCCTATCTAGCATTTTGAAGGAAAACACAATATCGTTTGTGCATGGCAATGGGCCGCAAGTTGGGCTTCTTGCACTACAGGGTGCAGCCTATCAGAAAGAGACAGGAACTGAG
>JALLPE010000097.1:0-16232 GCA_036940025.1 Conticribra weissflogii
CTTTCTGGAAGCGGGTGTAGAATGATTGAGGGGTCATGGTGTGGGGTTTCTTCTTTCCACTACGTAAGTAATGGAGAAGGCAGTCGCCGGCAGCAATGGGGCGACCAGAAGATGCAACATAATTAAAGAAACTGTTGCGGATTTTTTAAATGTGCCAGGTTTGAACATGTCATCATCATGTTATAAATCACTATTGTCTTTGATAGCTTTGGCCCAATAAATTTTGTAATCTGCATTGTTCAAAACATGGTTTTGATAGTTGGTGATGAGGGTGTCATCAGTGAGGGTTCATTGAGGGTTGTTGGTAACAATGTTGTCAAAGGTGGTGACAACTTTGAGGGCGTAATTGAAACATGCCTTGCCAGCTCCACTGTCATTGACAGGGATTGTGAGTTTAATTTCACTTGGACCTTTTTTCCTTTAATGACCCCGTAAAAACTGACAGATTTGTCATTGGGGGCTTGATATTTCAAACTATCATTGAGATAGGTGAGATTGTACTTGAAAGGGGATTTGATGAGGCAATAGCTGATTTTCAAGGTGGACATGGTAGACATGGTAGACTGATTTTTTTTGTAGAATAAGGTAATTACCTGTGATATACCTAGTTTTGAGTGACTATATTTTAGAATTATGAAAAGATGGGTTTAGAACTAGACAAGGCATTCAACGCACACAGAGACAAAACAAGAGAAGGATGAAGGGGCACGTGCATGGAACGTGCTCATGACGTTACAAAGAACCAAAGAAGGAGGCACTGGAATCTACAAAAGAGGATTCCTGGGAATTATGATAGAGGCGCAACTGGAAATACCAATGACATGTCAAACTGCATTTCCAACTGAGGATACAGTTCACCAACTTGAGTGAACAAATAATCCCAATTAGAGTCATTCTATATTATGACTGTACAGAATAGACTCAGGTAATTACAAGGAAATACTAAATGACCCCTCCAAGTTTGCAATAAAGTATACATTTTTGTCCTTTTGGCATACACTTTATGACTATTCACTAGTACAACACCAGGCTTCACCTATTTACCCTACCACATTTGTTTAACTGTGTATTTTTGGGCACTAGGCAATTTTTCCTACAGGCAACACATCAACAATGTATGATACATATTGGCACAAATTTTTGGGGAGTGCAATATGCCACTTATTGGAATAACCCCTTTCTGCTGCATGATATTATCTAACATTTAAGGATAGCATACTTTGACCACCATTGGATTACATGTGACAAAGAAATCCCAATACAATGCTCATGTATTAAGGGTCTTCTTTATTTATAAACTCAAGCACATTTTCTACACTGTAAAAAGTGGCTAATAACACTACATACTACAAATTACTTACTTTCACAAAAATATGGAGCCAAGTTTGGGACTTTGTTGGAAGCTAGCCCTCTTACATTGAAATTATGGCTCACTATAACATATTACAAATGCATTTTAGTGTCCACTTTGTAACTCCTATTTTTCCTAATGGGACATTAGTTTCACTTGAAATATCAGCTGACTGCAAAAATCTAAGAAACAAGAGGGTTGCTAGCTAAAAACCTTGTTGTCATATTCAAGTTTATCTTGACATGTACCCTCTTCAATCTGATTTGAGTAGCATGACGAAGCCAGTATCATTGATGCATTAATTTTCAAACCTTGGGGCATTTTAATATGACAAGATCATTGAGAGGACTGTATAAATAAGCCCAAATCAAATGATTTGAGAGGAATGAAGTATTCACCAAATGCCAAGAAATATATAGAAAATGAGTGACATGTACATACAGAGGAATGTTGTAGTTGGGCAGGGATATGCATGAACCTCCAATAAGTTATATCAGAAGAGAGCATTGACACATCTCATGTTACAATTATAGCTCCATCAAGCATGGGAGTAATGTTGTACAGTAAATTGCCAAATCCACCCACCCAACATCTTTGGGTCTATTTCTGGAGTGTTGTTGCAGGGCTCACTCTAGAGTCATAGCTCAATATTTTGTGGTGACGCTTTTCAGCCATAATTTGATTCTTCACCTCACCCATCACAAATTTAAACTTGCTATTTGATCAACAATTGGATTCTACGTATTTGAGTATGGTTTAATTTTTGGTCACTGACAAAATGAGAAAAATAACAATGAAAAAAAGAACATTTCATTTGGGCCTGTTGGAATGTAGTGAATATTTGTGTTTTCATCTTCCTTAATATATTGTTGCAAACAGTGTCTCAAGTGGACACACTAGATAGTATTGTATCCCAATAAAACGTTATCTGTTTTTTTTTCTTTGCAAGGATGTTGTTTGTACACATTAGACATAAATAATTTTTGTGACTGAAATGATAGCAAAGTGTGGCCATGAGTCAACATTAGCCAAGCTTGAGGTGTAGCAACAATGTGGCAAGGGTGAATCATGCATTCCGCTGTGTTTCTACAGCGCAAATAATCAGCAACAAGAATGTCATGCATAGGATAGGATTGCATCTGAGTGGAATGAATTTGAAGTGTGGTACTGAGTCGTCACTGAGTCATCATTAGAAAAGCTGGAGATGTATCAATAATGGCAAGAATGAAACAAGCATTCCACTGTTCTTCTACACCACAAGTAATCATCAAGAAAAATGTCACAGAGCGTCAAAAATAAAAGTTTCTCTAGAAGGCCCGGAAAGGAGGATGGATAATATTGTCTACAACATTTTCGCCTGCTGTCTTGACCGCATCCAAAGCATCGCCAATGTAAGGATCGGATGCCTTCCTCACATCTTCGATTAGCGGCCCTGCCGTCGTGCGAATCTCACTAAAATCTTTATCCAATTCTTTCAAAAGCGGTCCAAACTTTGAGCCCAACAGGCCTTCAAAAGCTTCCAAATCACGCTCATACTCTTCCTCGTTCAAAACTGTGTCCTTGAGAAATTTCACAAAGTCAAAGTCGGAAGGAGCTCGTTCATTGAACTCCTCTTTGGACATAACCTTGAACTTTCCGGTTTTTGGATCCAGATCCTTTTCGCTCTCACGCTTCAATCTAGCGATGATATCTTCTTTTTCCTCCACTTGGGTTTTGAGTTTGTCCACAAATTCGCGTACCTGAGTTTCAGTCTGAGGCTGCAGTGTCGGTCCCAATGCTTCAATTTCGGTAATGAGATTCTCCGTTTCGGATTTGATTCGCTCTTCCTCTTTTTCTATGTCGTTGATGAGGGTTTTGGTTGATTCTTCAACATCGCTTCCTCGTTTACCACCTTTCGCTTCTTCTTCTTCTCCTTTCATCTTTCGATTCAGCTCATCGATGAGAGTTTTTGTGTCTCTGATAGCTACTTTTTCATCTTTTTCTTCGCTTAAAATATCCTTGATAATTTCTTTTTCCGAAATTTCTTGTTGCATAATTTGCGATGACACTTCCTCTTCCTCGGCGTGTGAAGGAGCGGGGAATAGAATATTAGACAAAAATGTAGATGCTATTAGATTGGAAGTCCGAGAAAGGAATTTTCGCCTACTGTAATTCATCACTAACGGTGAGACGGTTACATCTCGACGATAACTGATGGGTTTAATTACAGAATTCTCGGACGAGGTGAGCTGGAGCTGCCAATGAAGACGAGGAAGAGCAGGGAAGTTATTTGATCTCCATGCCTCTGTAGAAACTAGGATGAGCCATAATGAAGCCAATGAAGTGAAGTTAATGCGGGATCCCTCCTGGCCTCCAGTATTCCTTATGTTTTGCATCATATTGCCACTGTGTCGTTGGGAAAAAAAGGAATTATTTTGATGTGTTGAGATTCACGACGAAAATGGGAGAGTACAACATTACATCATCATACTAAGCATTATGTCCAAATAGCTGTGGCTGTTAAGGTGAGAAGGTGGATTCAAGATGAAAGATATCGGTTGTGTGCCTTGTGTAGGAATAAAAGCAACATGTTGGAGGGTACACGAGCTACTATTTAGGTAAAATTGAAATATTCCAGGAGATAATTTATTGTCAATAATTCCTGTATCCAAAGCATTACCAACTATGGAGCAAAACAGCGTTTACCGTTCATGTTCATTCCCCCACTCTCTCTCCCTGGGGCGAAAACAATTTCAAATATATTTACCCTACCTTACCATACAACGAAATAGCAATGGTGAGTAATGCCATAGAGAACCCCTTCGATGCTTTCATCATAATGCATTTTCCACGGCCTTTTCAATCACCAAGAAATCTTTCTTCAATTCCTTCATAAGCAAGCCAAATTCCGACTGCACAACTTCTTCAAACGCTTCCAAATCTTTCTCAAACTCTTCCTCAATCCGTATTGTATCCTCCAAATAGTTCTTAAAATCAATATCCGATTTAGATCTTTCCACAAATTGCTTTTTCGACATGACTTTGTACTTTCCAGTCTTCGGATCGACATCCCTTTCACTCTGCTGTTTTAATCGACTGATGAGATCGTCCTTCTCTTCCACTCGGTTTTTAAGCTTGTCAACAAATTCTCTTGCTTGCGTTTCCGCCTTGGACTCCATCTTGGGCTCCAGCGTCTCGATTTCGGTGATGAGATTCTCCGTTTCCGATTTAATTTGTTC
The DNA here is from genome assembly GCA_036940025.1 of Conticribra weissflogii. NCBI lineage: Eukaryota > Bacillariophyta > Thalassiosirophyceae > Thalassiosirales > Thalassiosiraceae > Conticribra > Conticribra weissflogii. The sequence continues at coordinate 4,570 of JALLPE010000097.1, forward strand.
TTCCTCCTTGGCGAGATTACCAATCAACGAATTCGTTTTTTCTGCCATAGCTTCATCACTGGGGTCTAACAGGCTATCGATATCAAATTCGTCAGATGACGTTGATAATTCTCCTTCTGCTATGATCTGCTCTTCCAACTCCTTGATTAGATCTTTTGTGTATTGGATGGCTTCTTCTTCGTCCTTTTCTTCTTTTTCTATCTCACTAATTATCTCCTTTTCTTCTCCTTCCTTTTCCTTTTCGACAAGTTCATCGAATTCTGCATCCAAAAAGTCAAATTCATCACCATTTTCTTCTTCGCTAGTCGATTTTTCCGCGACTGCTTCTGTTTCAGATAATTTTTCATCATCTTCTTTTTGTTGTGATGTGTTCATCGTCGTGGATTTTTCACCGTCTTCGACATTTGCAGAAGGCGCTAACGGTGAGTTGGAGGGATATTCCCCTACTTCATCAGTTTCGCCTTGAAGGAAATCATTCATCCATTCCATGTCTGCTTCTTCTGTGGACTCGACGTCATCTTCATCTTCGGCATTTGCAGGATCCGTAAACAACATTTGCGATAAGAATGTAGATGCCACAACGTTGGAAGTTTGCAGTAAGAATTCTCGTCGGCTGTAGTGTATAGCCGTCTTCGACATTTTGGAATCTTGGCGAGAGAAGTCATCGATTTGAATGCTCCTATTAGCGGAAAACTGTTGACTGGACTCCTGATTTCCTCGACGGCGATGCGTAAAAGGAGCAATGGAACCGATGGATCTCCACGCCCCGACCTCGACAGCGAGAGCGGCGAGCCACAGAACGGCAACGATGGCGAGATTGGTGTGTACGAAGTTCTTGAGGACAGTGTACATGGTGATTACATGGATGACTTAATTTTTATGCTTTGGTTTCGGTTTCGGTTTCGGTTTCGTTTCCGTCTTATCCCGTTGTGGGAGATTGGCGTGGAAGATAATCCCAGATTGCTTTTCTTTGTCATTCTTCGTGTCATCTTCTCTGCTCTCAACGAAGATAGATGATACGAGATGTGTATTGCAGCTTGGCAGTGCACTCAACCGCTCTCTAGCTCACTAGGTATAGCTCTAAAAACAAATATGTAATGAAATAATAATAACATGTTCTATTTTGTGACGTCAGTTGTAGCTTCACCGAAACTGTATGGTACTCTAGAATACGGTAGGTAAAGAACCTTGGGACGCCGGCCTCATTACTTGTAGTAGGGTACATACTATTAACGTCTGCTATAATATTGTGATGTATAATATTATATTCATAGTGTCATAAAAAAATTACATCACTTAGATGTCTCTGAAGTTCAAAGATACTTTTTAGAATGATCGTGACGGATCTAGAAAATTCCATAAGTTTTTAGCGGACATTTGTTTTTGACTGGAGACTCCAGCCGTAGTTGGGACCTTCTCCGTCATCAAATTGCCAATGATATTGATCGTCGACAATCATGCACTACGAAGAATCATCCCAAGCAAGAAAATGGCAGCTGTCGTCCCAATACGAATTGAACTCCCTTCGAGAACGAGCCAATCGAAGGGCTCGTGATGTCTTGTCAGGCGAATCATCGTCAACTCGTGGCGGTGACCCCGAAACCGAAAATAACCGCCACGGCAGTTCCGATCCCGACGGTGGAGATGTCACACCCCCCCTCCCAAACAACCCCCAAAACCCCGACGGCAGCATCCCCTGCCAAGTCCACGGCTTCGCATCCTCCCGCGGCGAACGCCCCAAACTCCTCCCCCCAACCACCTCCGACGACGCCACCGAAACCTCCCTGGAAACTCTATCCACCCCCTCCCTCAACCCCCACTACGGCCCTCAACTCTCCTCCCCCGCCCGCGGCTCCCACCCCCTCCTCACCCCCTCCGAAGAGTCCCTCCTCCTCACCTTCTACTGCTCCAAAATCCCCCTCCTCATCGGACCGCACGCCGCCCTCCCTCGCTGCCGCCGCGATGCCAAAGTCGCCGCGTCGGCCTCCCTCCTCTTCCGGCGATTCTACCTCTCCAATTCGGTCATGATGCACGATCCCAAGACCATGCTGGTGGCCGCCGCGTTTTTGGCAAGCAAAGTCGAGGACGCCATGTTGGACGTGAGGTATTTGGAGATGGGAACGAAGGAGATGAACGCCCACGTGCCGGTGAATGAGATTTTGGAGGCGGAGGTCAAGTTGTTGAAGGGGGTGGATTTCGATTTGCTGATGTTTCATCCTTATAAGATGGTACTGTCGTATACGGAGGATTTGAGGACGTATTTGAAGAGCGAGAGGGGGAGGGGGCTGGTGAAGTACGCGGGGAATGCGGGTGGGAGCAATGGTGGCGGTGGGGAAGAGGACGGAGGAGTGGCGGTCGTGGCGGGGGAGGATTTGAGACCGATGCACGATGGAGCGAGGAGAATCGTCGATGATGTCATTGTTTCGGATATTCCGCTCATGTATGGTCCGGGCGAAGTGGGATTGGCGGCCTTGATGGTGGCGAATGAAGAATCGTGTGCCGCAACCTCCGGTGATGGAGGGGATGGTTCCAATACCGGTGCTCCCATGGCACCTGAGATTGACATGATTGGTTACATTCGATCGAGGTTTCTAGATTCCAATGAGTCGGAAGTCAAAGTGGATGTGGAAATGATGAATGCCGTGATTGCGAGAGTGACGAAGTTGTGTCAGTTTTTGCGAGAATTGAAGGAAGGAAAGCATGGATGCGGCAACCATCATGTGGACATGGAAAGATTGAAGGGGGTTCATAAGAAGTTAAAAAAGTGCCGGGCTTGGGGACCGATACCGGCGGAGAAAGACGGGAAAAAGAAGAAGAAAAAGAGAAAAGCAGAAGAAGCGACCAATGCAGATGACGAAGGCGCTGATTAACGTTGTCCTATGAAATTTCTTGTTGACATAATAACAACTTTCATTTGATATTCGTACCAATCAATGATTCTGAGGCATCACTTACACGAACCAGAAATAGTCTCGATACTGTAAAAATTGAAGTTACTAAGGGGTGAATAAGGGTACATACGAATGCCTGTGCCAGGCCGAGTTCGGACTTGATTTCAATTCCAATAGTATGTCTTTGCCCCACAAAATTCGGGAACGATTCACCATTTCATTGTAATCAATCAGGGTGGAAATGATAATAAGATATCTACTACTTAAAGGTAGAGAGTAGACCCATTACCGCACTTCGATGAACTCGGAATGAAGTCATTGTTGTTAGAGCCAGCTCCCAAGACAGTAATAAAGTCATTACTTACGCCAAATTCGTATGTAATTTGTACCGAATATAATCGCGGGCGAAAGCAGAAAATACAGCAATTCATCAACAGCACTTTATCACTTTCACTTTCACGACAAAAAAAGAATTTTATCGGGTTGTCTCGGAATGAGTCATGACATGATGAAATAGGTATGACCGCAAGCGGTTTCACCCAAAAAGCTAATTGTTGAGTGATCCCATTCCAAAAATTGAGGCGCCTCTTTATCACAGTTCCGAATGAATAACATCCCCTTCAATTTGTTCCCCAATCTCTTCCTCTTCACCATATTCCTCCTCCTCTTCATACTCATAATCCTCCGAAAGCAAGGCATCAAATTCATCCAACAAGTCGGGATCCTCGCTCAACAACGTGGCCAAAAAATATCCCACAACATCCGGCCTATCCCCCAAAGTCTCCCCCTCCTCCAACAACCCCTCCTTTTCAATATCCTCCATCAGCTCTGGTTTCTCCCCCAACAATTTGTCCACGATCTCTTTTAATAACGATTCATCCTGACCCAAAATATCGGAGATGACATCGGCCAATATTTCGGGATCTTGGGCCAGAGCCTCTCGTTCGAGCCGATCTAACATTTCCGGGTCTTCGGCGGCAAGACGCTCCATTTCGTCTTCGATCAAGAGACATTCTTCTGCGGCTTTGATGTAGTCTTCGTGAGTGTAGGTCTTTGGCGGTTTCTTTCCTTCGTCTTCGTCGTCGTTTTGGTTGTTGTCGGAGAGGGAATCGGCAAAGGGATCGGCATCATCGTCGTATAGGTAGGGGAGGACATGAGTTTCGACGTCCAGGCCGATGCGATCGCAAATTTCGCGAAGGGCGTCGGTGGATAGGTCGGAGAGGGTGCAGGTTTCGAAATCTAGGTCGATTTCGGATTGGCATTGGTAGGTTTTTTTAACTTCTTCTTCTGTGGAGGAGGATTGCTGTTCTTCGTCATTGCTTTGTTGGGATTGGGTGGCGATGCAGTGGAGGAGGGCGGTGAGGAGGGAGAGAATAAATTTGCTGTTCATGGTTTAGTGGGATTTGTGCGTGGGCTTGGTTACCGTTTGGTTGAGTGGGTTATGAGAGAGGATTAGAGAGCGCGAGGCAAATAATAACATTCCGAGATGATGTGTTGTACCATTTATTATAATAATACATTTATATCTCCTCTAGAGAGGTATTGTACCTTACGATGACGATTAGCAAGAAGAAGTAGTACTCCAGCTATGGAAAAATGACGTACTATACCATATTAAAATCCATAGTTGGTAGAAGAGACATATCGTTTTATAATATGAAATTTTATTGTTTGGAAACGATCGTTTGTGTGGGTATTACGAACGATTTGATAACAGTGCATTGTATTGTACTTGTTCTAAAACTTCCAACGGAAGTTAAGAAAAAGTATGAGAGACATTTTTCTTCTATTTTTTAAAATAAAATATGTGTGTTGAGAACGGACGGTGGAGAATCAATGTCCGATGACGCACAGAGAAGTTACAAAGAATAACTTAATGTGTAAAATGTAAATAATCATTGTAATTTCTTTTTTCAATTGCAAACTTATTTTGGGAAATTTTCCAACCAATAGTTTTCATTTTATAAATAGCGAGGAGGCTGCACAAAATCACTTGATGGATCTTCTTCTGAACTCATCACAAGTTTTACCCTGCCTTCGTCATCTATCCAACAACACCAGCCGACGAACATGAACGCACCGTATCATAACCTTGAATGTCGAGCAAACAACTAGTGCGGTCCTCCAGTGGCAGCAAGGCAGCACCCGCTCAACAAGACCGACGGATCAACCGACAACCCGAAATTGATCGACAAACCTTCTTTTGCTGACAAGAATCACAGTAATTTTAGATGACGAAATCATCTTCATTCATTCGCTCCTCTCTTCCCATTTCCAGGGTCGTCATGATGTCCTCGATATTTCTGTTATCACGAAATATCCGCAACAATGGCTGCTCCACGGCGTTTTCCCTTTCCAGATCATCTCTTCGCCAGACATACTCACGTCACTCACAAGCCTTGTCCGTTCTGTCCAATAATCGCGTCTCTCGCCCATCGCTATCCGTAGCCATCCCTCAAACTTCCTCCTTCACCTGCCTCCACAGCACCACCTCAAACTCCGCAGAAATTGCCTCCCTCGAAGAACAAATCGCCGCCAAGGGCAATCAAATCCGCGCTCTCAAAGAAGACGGAATTTCCAAACCGGAACTGGCTCCTCACGTGGAAGAATTACTCGCCCTTAAGGCCAAACTGGCAGAACTAGTCCCTCCTCCTCCCAAAGAAGAAACGACGGAGACAAAATCAAAGAAGCAACAAAACCAACAACAAAAGAAGAAACAACCATCACCGACGGACGAATCGACCATGACCGCCTCCGAACTCCGCGCAGCTCGCCTGGCCAAAGTCCAACTCATGAGAGAATCCAACGCCGAACCCTACGCTTACACCTACGACCCGAACCGCACGGCGTCTCAACTCCAAAAGGAATACGAGGGGAAGTTGGAGCCCGGGGAGGAGGACGAACATCCTGAGGGAGGAGAGATCGCCGTGGCGGGCAGGATTATGGCCCGGAGGGTCTTTGGAAAGTTGGCGTTTTATACTTTGCAGGATGAGACGGGAGTGATTCAGTTGCAATTTGACAAGAAGAGGTTGGGTGAGAGGGATGCGGATTCTTTTAAGGTCAGTTTTAGGTTTTCGTTGATGCTTTTTACTTTGACTTTGTTGTGATTTTGTATGTTTCGTGCTGGAAATGTTCTGGAAAAAAAAACAATTATTGACTTGTGAATATTCCTCTTCGCTTTGAGATACAGTACAAAAGTCTTGATTTCCATTGTTGAAAACATTTATGAATGCCTCCAAAAATATCGTTTTCTTCCACTCACCAAATCAACTAAACTTAGAATTTAAAAGCCTGGACCGACTCCGGCGACATCATCGGCGCCAAAGGAACCATACGCCGCACGGACAAAGGAGAACTCACGCTCTACGCCAAAGAATGGACCATGCTCACCAAATCCGCCCTCCCCCTTCCCGATAAATACCACGGCCTCACCGACATCTCCAAACGCTATCGCAATCGCCACCTCGATCTCATAGTCAACCCCTCCGTCCGCGAGACATTTTACAAACGCGCCAAGATCACTTCCAGTTTGAGGAGGCAATTGGACGCCAAAGGATTTTTGGAGATTGAGACTCCGGTCTTGCATACCCAGCCGGGTGGAGCGGAGGCCAAACCGTTTGAAACTTATCACAATACGATGGATATGGAATTGACTTTGAGGATTGCTACCGAATTGCATTTGAAGAGATTGATTATAGGTGGATTTCCCAGGGTTTATGAGTTGGGCAGGATTTTTAGGAATGAGGGCATTTCGACCAGACACAATCCAGAATTTACCAGTGTGGAACTCTATCAGGCATATGCGGATTATCATGATATGATGGACTTGACCGAGGAGCTGGTGTGTGGTAAGGACTGTATAATCTTGTTATTTTGCGGTGTTGTTTATGAAATTGCTCTTTCGGCTAACTATGATTTTATTTTCATGTCAGGAATGGCAAGGGAAGTTTGTGATTCAATGACAATTCCATATGGCGAATACACTGTCTGTCTCGAACGTCCCTGGAGACGCGTCACTATGCATGATATTGTCAAAGAGGAAATTCCCGACTTCGACTTTGATCTCTCCGACCCATCTATCCTCGACGCCGCCAAAGCAGCTGCTTCCGCTGCCGGAGTCCCCGATGTACACAAACTCACCACCGTTGGATACGTTCTCAATGCTTGCTTCGAAGAACTGTGCGAACCCAAACTCATCCAACCCACATTCGTCATAGATTACCCAGTGGAAGTATCACCGTTGTCGAAACCACACCGAAGTAAACCCGGCATGGTGGAGAGATTCGAACTCTTCGCCACCGGGAGGGAAATGGCAAATTCGTTTAGTGAATTGACAGATCCGGTAGATCAGCGTGAACGTTTCGAGGCTCAGGCGGCGAAGAAAGCGGCGGGAGACGAGGAGGCTTGTGATGTAGATGAAGATTTCTTGACGGCGTTGGAGCAGGGAATGCCACCAACCGGAGGACTTGGAATCGGAATCGACAGGCTAGTTATGCTATTGACCAATTCGCCATCGATTCGTGACGTTATTGCATTCCCATTGCTGAAGCCTGATCCATAAATAAACCAATAGGCAGGGTCGCTAGTATAGTACTGATGTTAGGGATGTGTGTCGAAAATTAATATTACATGAAGTTAACATATCTAACAAAAATTGCACGGAACAACGACGCTCCCGTCATCAGCTACATGACACGTTTGTCCCCTACCAGTGATACCAACAATCTGTCCAACGAGCAGATTTCGAATTGCATTTTTTTCTTCTTCATCCTTATTCAAAAGATAGGCCAGCGCCTGTGACATTTCCTCGTACGAAACCATCGGAGCAGTGCCAACCTTGTACACTCGCTGAAGACCGAATTCATAGGTTGCCCGATTGGCGAAAGCCTTGCTTTCATCTCGCTCTTTCGTTTGTTCCAGTATGAGTTCGTTAGAACGGTTGGCATACCTACTGAGGAGAGTTCTGATTTGATGCATGCTCATCCCTGCTCCCACTTCAAAATTTCCGTCTTTCCTCAGCTTCCCTCGACGGCATGCTTGCTCTGTCTCGATAACAACTGTTGCATTTGATGCCACTGAAAGCGATGACTCATCACTTCCTTCCGAACCAACGGCGGATTGTTCATTGGCCAACCGCTTCATGCAATGATGATATTCTCTCGATCCACAAGAATGACCCTTCTTTACTTCGGCACCTAGTGCGTCTTCCACCGTGGCAAGATTGCATTCCAAAAGTTGCCTATTACGTTTTAAAACTCGTTTGCTTTCATCAGTGACAGATGCGAGGGTATCCAACCACTGAAGAGATGTGGCTGCAGGATTGAGCAAAATGACTCCTCCATGCAAATCAATTTTCTGGTGATATTCATCTGAACTGAGTACAAGTCGGAATGGATAAAAGTTGTCGGTACGAAGTTTTGACTTATGCTCATCATAAAGTGAAGTCAATCTTTGCAGACAGATCTTCAGCGATTCAGAAGACCAACCCAAGCCGGTACCATCAACGGCAGAAAATTGAAAAGCCCTTCGCGCCACGAGCGCTGCTGCGGATGCACCGATTCTGTTGAGTTTTCGTTCTTTGATTTCGTTTGGATTCATATTTTGTAAAAAGTGTAGTAGATTTGTATCCAAATTTTGTTGTCGTTTTCGCCTGTGCAATGCATATGCTCCCCATCCTGCACTCCAGATAAGACGATCGACGTCGTTTCTCGACGCATTTGCAAATCCATCCATTGAATGCATGGAGTATTGAATCGACCTGCTTCCTTGATGCTTGTTGCGTTTTAGGGTTTCTGCAGTTTCTGGCATGGGAGGTGGCGGGGGAGGAAAGTCTATCGAAGACGCCATGATTTCCAGAATTTTTTGTGGACTCGAATTCAGTTGAATTGAGTTTTTCTGAAATTCCCCATTTTTCAATTCAACCAAAAACGGATATGATTGGTATATTCTTGATGGCGAATCATTAGGATGAAAGCTTCATGAAAAAAATGTTTCAAATGCTTGGATAGATGGATTGTCTTGAAAGAATTTGAAAAAAAGTGCCATATGGACGCTGCTGATTTCTTACCTTGAGGATGCAGTGAACGTCAAAAAATCACTCTCTGCCATACGATCCGATAGTGCTTGGACTAGAGTCGCTTGATCCTTTCGCACGTCTGCCGATTGTGCTCGAAATCGGTCGGGATGTACACGAAGCAGGAACGCCCTTCGAAGGCGAGAGACATAGCCAGAACGGGTTGTCGCCGATCCAATCGCGAAAGTCGTTGACGTGCGGGATATGAAAAGGAATTTTGTTTGATGGTACATTTCTTATGAAAGATAGTAGATGTTTCTATTCTGAGATTGATAGGTTCAAAATTAATCTCGGGGAGTCTCGGTGTGTTCTCAATGTACTATTTCTGAACCGCGGGCCAAGATGATTTGCGATTTTCGAAGGATATTACCGGGTTTCTATCTTCGGCGCTATCACACATATGTCTGAGCAGCTGCGTCTTCTCTTAAGGGGTATCTTCGGTGTATCGATCTTCTTTTGGGATTCATGCTTTTATGATCTCATCATCGCGGCCGTTGGCGAAGGAAAGAACGGGGCGCGATGCACACAACACGGAATGACTGTGTGAGTGCGTTTTTATTCCTACAAAATTAAAAAAAATATAATTGTATGTAGGTATCGTACCATACAATTCATGTTACTTGGTATGGCACTACCGATTGTTTGGGTTAGTTGTCTTATGATGAGTACTATATTTGTGGGCTGTTCTTTTGATCCATTAAAAGCCCATCAACAGTCGCTGCTACACTCTCCATAGAGAGAGGGAAAAAAGAGCGGCATACACATTCCAAAGTTTTCCACATGTTGATGGATAGTACTAGCATCGTGAGTACAATACTATATTACCAGCTCTAGACAGTAAGTATAATTATGTCACAATAGACCATAAAATATCATTTTAACGATTCGATCACCATGACGGCATCGTCGACGCCGTTGCTGTTCATCGCAACAATCCATTGCTGTCAACGTTGCGAGGACAACCTTCTGCATGGTTCGCGTGGCCAATCACGGCACGAGATTCTTCACAAGCATTTCAACTCAGAACAACAGACAAAGTTTCCGTCAAAACACATTTCATGCCAATTCCATAAGTTTACAGTTAAAGCATTGAGATCCCAACCATGTCTTCCAACAATCGGCAACAAAAGTCATCCAGTGACAAAAACAGCAGTGTCGAGCTAAATCCCTCCAAATGTCCCACATCCAAAGTCTCGAAAGCACTCAAGGCAGAACTCAGCGAACGTGCCTTTTTCGCCATATACAACAAACCCAAACCCACTAAGAAAACGACCACCAAAAAGGAAAGCAAGAAGCATGGTAGCTCCGGTGCCTTAGAACATAATAATAAAAATCATGGAAAGAGGCCAACTAAAACCGAAAAGTATTCTTCCATCGACGCAACAAACCGATTCGCTTCTCGCTCGGCTTCTACCTTGTTTGGTGACATGCTTCACGGGGGTATTGTAGAAGATAAAAAACAGAATATTAAGGAGCAAGTAGGTTTGAAGACTGGTGGCAACTGCAACTTGGAACATTCGACAGTTGCACCGGTTACTAAATCGCGCCGGGCGACCATCGAAATATTTTGCCAGGACGGAAAAACACCTACTTCTGTGTATCGACATGATTCTTCCTCCAAGCAAGAGAAATCTGTACTTCCAACTCCTTCCAAGAAATATGGAGAAACTCCAATCGAGAAGAAAAGTGTGGGCTTAGAACCGGTCGGCAACAAGATTGAACATCATTTTTTGGATAAGATGGAATCTCCTGTCATTGCAACGGACAATGCTACCATGTCCCGACATGCAAATGCTGTCAACCCACAGAAAAATCCTTCGCCAACTCCGGCCAAGAAGTGTGGAAAAACCTCAATGAAGAAGAAACTGGTTGGCTTGGACCCGGTTTGCGAAATTTCAAAAACGGCATCAAATATCCATGCCAAGTCCAGGATCGGGGTGAACCGCGCAACGCCTGAATCCACCCAGCATAACCATCCCACGTCGCCTAAAATGATTTCCAAGTCATCACATGCAGATGAAAACTCGACAAGGAAGGAATCCGCTATGAAGGCAGTGAAAACGATGGCCAACCAAGCAAAATCGCATTTGAAAAGACTTGGGCCTCGACTTGGATTCAGGATTTCATTCGGAATGGTAAATGTACTCCTTTTGTATTTTGGATTCATTCACTTTAGAAATCATGGTGTTGATGTGTCAAAGGGGATTCTAAAGCCGCATTCAGACGAAGAAAACTCTTGCTTCTCTGACTTTCCTCAGGGGTTTTCTCCTCCAGAAGTGCACGACGTCGTTCAAGCTGACATTAGCTGTCGCGAAGATAGAGAGTGCCCGCGCAGAGGAAGATGCTATGGCGGTCGTCTTCGCGATTGTACCGATGGCAGTGATGGAAAACACGGCTTCGCTCTCTTTGTTCCCAACCAGTACGGTAACGCCTGCGTTCCGAGTGTGGAAGCGATTGAACATGTCAACGAAGTCCAAGGCGCCCTTCTTCGCTTGACTGCTGCGGATGCCTGCAGGCAGTGGGGGAGCCCGAATTATCATCATTACCCTACATTCGATCTTCAGGCTGTGGTCGACGAAGTAAACATTGGCAATCGCAATGTTAAACTGGAGGTCCTTCCGTGGCTCACTCCCTTGTTAGACTCTTCTAGGGTGATATTTGAGACTTGCCTGGAATCAGGCGATGAAAAAATTGGTGTA
>JALLPE010000098.1:0-21767 GCA_036940025.1 Conticribra weissflogii
ATTGAACCTACTTTATTCATACCAGGTATTGGAATAGGACATTCATCATCATATTCATTCTTTTATGACAACTTGAATGATGAATTATTGTTATTCTGTGAGAATAACTCAACAAATCCCAACAAAATACCTTCTTCTGAAACCATAACTCCAAATCATGGCCTCCAACATTCCTAACAGAATCAAGTCTAAAATATTGCTGAGTGTAGATTATACATTACAAGGTAGTGGCATTTATATTCCTTAACCCTATTAGGGAAGGTAAGGATGATGCAACAATAATAGATCTGGTGAAAATCACCCATTGTCTCTGTCAGATTCAGGAAAAATCTATATTTAGTAGATGATTTCTAATGAAAACTGCCAAGAGAAGACTGGAATCAAGGAGAGATAAGATGTAGCTCTCTAGGAAAGCTGTCAAATCCTTAGAAGCGCTCATTGAGGCAGCTTCTGAAGAAAACAAGAAAACATGTAATGCTGCTTTGGAAGTGTTTGATACAATGAGACCCTCTATGGATAACAAAGGTTTCAGTAAATTTCACCTAATCAATAAGTTGTTTGTTTCAGGAGTAACTCATGCATAGAAGCAGATCTTAAGCAATTGTAACAATAAGGTAAGTGAACTAAGTACTGAACAATTCAATACAAAGGTACTACAAATAGTCAACAGCAGTACCTATTTTGTTTCAACAAGACTGTTGTTACTGTATTTGTTTGTTATGTGTGTTTTAACGTACACTAATGGCTAGATCAAGTGCACTTATTGTATTAATAGCCTTGTCCTAAATAAACTAGTACCTCAATCTCATATCTAAAAAGGATATATGAAGATTCCTAAACCCTTTGATCAAGATACCTAGGTACTTTGTTACTCAGTACAAGTTCCCTCTTTCATGGATCCAATACAAGACCACAATTTACTAGTCCACATGTGATCACAGTGACCTCAAAATTGTGGTCAATGAAATGGACTTAGTTGAGGATCACATAGCATTAATCTGACATGATCAAGAAGTGCAAAGAATCCAATAGAAGTTCCAAGGGTAAGGATACCAAATACCAAAAATCTGTTTTGGACAATTTCAAAAGGTGCCATGCAGGTGGCACCCAAGGTGATATTATGCATCCCACAGCATAGCTTCAATACTAAAATCCTAGCTGAGCAAAACAAGACATTTACATATGTCACATTCCTAGTAAAGATGTCTAACAGTAGCAAATCAAGTGTGTCTTGTTGACTTGTTGAGTCCAAGGATTGTCATCTAGTATGTGACAGTTACACTGAATGTACTAAGGAAATCAGCAACCAAAAATATATGTCATAGCACAATATGCTTGAATTGGCACATTTTAATCCAGTCAAATCCCTTCAAATATCATTGTAATGGCATATCTACTCTGAGTAACAAAGTACTTGACCAAAGCATGTATTGGGTTTAACTAGAAACAAATACAGTACTAGTATGTACTAATTGATAATGGATCTGTTGGACACATACACTTTGAATTCAAAACCGAAGTTGTAACCTAACTACTAAGAGAAAATGTGATATTGTCACTTGGCTTACATGTGTTGGCATCTTTAACAGACCATAAAGCCCAATCAAATACAACATTCCTGAACAGTATAATGGTAATCATGTGACTTGATACACCAACAGATACTAGGTATCCTTTCAACTTATTTAGAGTAACTCAAACAACAAACAAACTGAATTGTGTTAGACTTAGATTACTCAATGATTTAATGATGAAAATGGTACGGCGTTAATTTGGCTATTTACATAAAAGCAAATTGTAGCATAACCATAAAGCTCAGAAACTGGACTTATTCAAAAACAATTGATGATGAGCACAAAAAGGTTGACTTGTCAGGTGTATTATCTAAATATGTTAAAACTGGAAAAGACACTGGATTATATTTTTTGTGCATATTTTCTGGAAATTGTGAAATTATTTTTTGAAATATTATGCAGTATATTAAAGGCCACTTCATCACTTGTGACAGCTTGGAGAGTGGAGAAACCAAATGCTTTCACATTCTAATACCCAAAAAGAAATTTGATTGTAGGTTGAAGGTTGAAGGTTGAATGTTGAAGGTTGAAGGTTGGAGGTTGGAGGTTGGAGGTTGAAGGTTGAAGGTTGAAGGTTGGAGGTTGGAGGTTGGAGGTTAAAGGTTGAAGGTTGAAGGTTGAAGGTTGAAGGTTGAAGGTTGAAGGTTGAAGGTTGGAGGTTGAAGGTTGAAGGTTTGACCTTTCATGCTAAGAAATGATATAAACATGCTTGTTTTGCAATTAAAGTATCATTGAATCACTATAGGGCTGCTTATCAGCACATATGAACTATCTGGGACTCTGCTGGAACTAGGCATACTGGTAAATGCATGACATAAAGAATGATCTTTTGGTTTCACTGCATTCTTACTACTTTTTGGTAATATACCATGATCTGGGGGTTATATCAAAGCGGTAAAATACAACCTTAAATCTTGAGGTATTAAAGAAGAAGATAGATATGATATAGTATATCAAGATTCTAATTGAATCAATACAATGGAGCAATCAGGGGAGCACTTTGCATGCAAAACCCAAGCAAGATGTATCATTATCATTTATTGCCTGCTTTGATAAAGTAAAAGGGTAGCACCATCACATGTCAAAAATTTCTAACATTATCCCAGAGAAATGACCAATACTACAGCATTAAATTTCAACATTGTATTATGCTATTTATTTCTTGATAAAGACTTGCAGATCATTTATGATATATTTCTACAAGGGAAGAGTACAACCACTTATACTTCCTAATGGGATTTCTTGTTCTCCAGAAATCTCAACTAAGTATATCTGACCTAATATAGCACCAAGAGCATGAACTGAGATTGCTTGATGAAAATCTTATTACTGACAAAAGTCAACCTCTATAACCACATATTTCAACTTGAGTTTGTACTTGAATGCCTACTGACTGCAGTTTTGTTAAGATTCATGCAGCTAAATCTAAATTTTCAGCTGAAATTTTTAACTATTTTGGGTACAAGGGTACAACATCAGTAGATAAGGCATATCAACATCATCTAATAATGTAAAAGCAAAAATTCCAAATTATTCCTTGATGAATCTGAGGCATAGTAAGGATTACTGTGTGTGTTAGAAACATTGACTGAAGTCATTGAACATCTTGCCAATTTGGCATGAATCAACTATGGCCCACAAATGTAAGGAATGTAGGCCATTTATCTGGACAAGCAAAAAAACACAAACATGAATAAAAAATATGGATCCATATCAAGCTAAGATGTGTTTATGTACAAAGAATCAAATGAAGTGATTGACAAATATTTGGACACTATGTCACACCGGCAAGTACTGGGAAAAGTCCACAATGAAAGATGTGTTCCCAAATTTGAACCATTTGGCAGAAGAGAATGGCTTGAAGAGATTAAGCATTTGCATATTGTGAAGTCAATGTATAATGCATTCATACAAACCACAAGAATACTGAACATATTGACCATCATATTGAGCAATGTATCAGATAAAGTAGTGTAGTAGCATCTTCTCTTAGAACAAGAGTATGGCCCAGAATTTGAATGCATCTAGGACATATATAATGATATTGTATGTGTTATGAGAATACTTGACCCTGATCATGTGGAATGAGCTAAGGAGGTTCATATACTTGTAATATGTGATGACAATGGATTTGTGCACCTTGTAAAGGTATTAAGTGAAACTGAATGGTTTTAAGAATACTTCAATGTGTTGATGATGAAATACTTAATGCAATTAGAGTCGAAATGACATGTTCACATAGGCTGTTGCACAGATTGCTAAGGAACAGCAATGAGGAACTGTAATGTAGGTGTATTTCTTAGTATTTCTTATATCAACAAGTTATACTGAGTTGTTCAACAACATACAGTTGTATGACACCACTGCTAATATAAGCACTTTATTATTACAATACTAAAGGAAACCCTCAGATAAATCATGTTTTGGAAAGACATGTGTAATTCCAAACATTAGAAAAATGAGGTCATGTAAGTAGTACTAGACTGGTAAGTTGAAAAATGCCTAACTTCACAAGCTACAATCTAAGCAAGCAAAGGCAGTTGCATGGTGGGCAATTTGTACCAATTGTATTGGTCTATGCACAATCCAAAGCAATGATCACAACAACATTTATTTAATATGAGTCACAATGATAGATTCAACTGAATAAAATCTCATTCCTACATCAGAGATTGTCTCATGAAATACTTAAGTGACTGGAAAACAGGTCAACAAACATCTGATCAGAAATCTCCATATCAAAAATTGCTGGTTCAGCAGAAAACAAACCAACCAATGTAAAATGACCAACCATTCTTACATATCAATACAAGTGAACATAAAGCAACAATAATTTTGCTTTAACACAGATGATATGTGAGTATTCAATGCACCAATGTACCCATACTTTAAACAGATATATTGAGTCAGCTGCCATCCACACTACTCACTCATACATTGATCAAAAATATCTATTTTAACTATTCTATTCAGTGCTATAAGACTGTAGAAATTGGATCACACAAAGGGGTAAAAGATGACCTCTCCATCAGCATGGTCAAGCAATTATGAACATTGCTACTTTGTGTTCAATCATCAATGAATATTGCAGATTACCCTACACCAACATTACTAAGCATCAAGTAATAGACTAAGATGAAAATTTCAATTAATACTTTGATATTTGTCATTCTGAAAATGAAGAAAAGATGGATATTTTGATACAATACCAAAAATGAGTAATGAAAAAAATGATGCTATATGGTTATTTGGTATTTATCTACTGTTTTTGGGGTGTATTTTTTCATTTTGAAGAATTCTTCACTAATTTTTTATGTCACTGTTTTTCATATCAAAATGTATGAATAATTGCACTTAGGTCACTGTTTCAAGTCCCATACTTGATCACAATTTTCTACTTCCTTCAAATTAGTTGAACAAAATATTTGTGTTGACCAAATTTGTATCTTAATTTCATTTTATAAACCACTTTGATCCCTGCTTTGACAATATATGTATGATTATTTTTCTTTGACACTTATCAGTTGAGTTGACTCTATTAAGAATTGAGAAATTTATTTTGTGACAAAGAAAATGTTTGTTATGAAGCTCAAAAAAGACAGTAATTCAAACAATACACAGGGCTGTTTGAAGACAAGGATATCTTTGCTGAGTTCAATATCAATTCTGGTTTCTGGATGAGGTCCAAGCAATTCTGACACATCCCCTTGCAAAGTCAAGGGTAGATGCTGACAACTAAAAGTTACTAAATCTATAGTGTAATTCCATAGTGATAGCATGTAATACTCTTGCAGATAGGGATGTTGAATTGATAAATAAATGACAGTATCCATTTGGGCTAGGCGCATTTTCTCAGCAAAAATGGACCAACTGTTGTATGACTCCAATTAATTTGAGGATTGGAATATGTTTAATATCAACTGCTGGTCTCAGATATTTTCATTGTCTGCTCATCTATACATGGGTCTGAACACTTTTTTGTTTTTATGGTAGTTGCAGTGGTTGTAAAACTTGTATAATACATATATGGCAGAAAGATTCTTTTTTGCATAAAAAGTATGTCATTATCATTTATCTTTTCTGGTTCTGTTTGAACAGGCTCAATCATGGTAAAGATCCAGGCTTTTCTAAAAATTACTAACACTGAGACAGGCATCAAACTTGTCTAGACAGGTGCTTGAATAAATGAGTTTTTGTTTTATTTGAGATAGTGGTGTCCAGATATGTTGCTTATCAAAAGACACCAAAAACTCTGATATATGAATTTTTTGCATTGCAATTTACTTATGAAAATAGCCAATATTATCGATGACACAAAAGGTAATTTTGCATAAACACAGGGAATTCCTCTGCAATGAGACCATCCTAATCTTTAGGGTTTTAAACTCAATACCTATTACTCCCAGGATGTGGATGAATGACTCTTATACCCTTGTATTGTGGAGTCTTCTCAGTTGAAGTGACAGCAAGAAAACTTAGTTGGAGATTCTGTGACATGTCAATGACAGGCCCAAATGTCATAAGTTTCAAAAATATCTCATTTCTTGTCAACAAAAAGTTTTTGGTTACCTCCAAGTCACATATTGGAGGCTTACTGCTGTCACTAATCATTATTGTTTGAGACATACACAGAAAAATCTCCAACAGATATTTTGGAAGACATTTTTCAGATCACATTGAAATTGATTCCTAAAAATCAGGAATTGATTAAAAATAGCCTTTTGAATCCTCAATCTTATCAAATAATTATTTTCTGATGCAGGAAGATATTCAATGCTATACCAGAAATGTATGGCAATAGTAGATGAAGTATTGGCACAATCAGCAAGAAGAAGTTGTAAAAACTGTAATTATTATCATGGATAAAAATAATTGTTATGTGAGTTATAATATACTTTTATTCTTAGTGAAATTATAATTACATTTTTTATGTCATTTTTATTTTCAATGTCATTGACATTACCATTTTGAAAACATGGAAAATTGCTAATATTGCTAACAAAATAATCAAACATACCACAACATGTCAGTGTTGTTGTTGGTGTTGCAAAAATTAGGATGTTATGACATTCAAAATATCCAACTAAGCAAAAAAGAGGAACATCATTGTTTTCAACATTTGGACCTTCATACTAGGTACAAACCACCAATTACTACTTCCTTCTGAACACAATATTTTTCTCTCAAATTTTGTCAGATTTCAGAAATATGTATTATTATAATTATTTGGGAAAAGGATTTTCTACAGCACAGTTTTCTGTCACTTCTTCTTCTTGTATTTCCAAAAGTGATTGACATAGTTGCTCAATAAGAGTCCTGTAGTCATCACCTCAATTTGATGATTGCAAATTAAACCAACAAGAAAATGTAAAACTATACAATTGCAAAACAGAAAGATCCTTACTTAATATCAATATCACCAAAAATTGGTTCAGTCAGATTTTGAGGAATTCTATTTTTTACTAGCTTATATCAGTTTTGTCAATGTCAAAGGGTTTTCATGTTTTTTAAGAAAGGAACCACCAAGATTACACCACCCACCATCCTTGATTTGGTTTGCATTAGCGTATGATCTTTCTCTTAAAGCCCTTCTAAGTATTTTAGACCTTTCATGGTAAGTAACATAATAATATGGGTGTAAGACTAGGAATAAATTTCATACTACTAATAAAAACGAGTGCAAGCCATTGGGACTAGTCTTGTTCTGAAAATCATTTAATATCTTCCAATAAATATTCAACATCATTTGACAAACTTTTGAATTACAAAATGAGTTTCACTGATGATTAAATAACCTTTTTGTTGCCATCATCATACTGCAACCCAGTCTCTCTGCAACATCAATGCAGTGCCAAACCAGTGATAGCAAAATCATTCTTGAATTCCCCCTAGCCTATCATTGTAAATAGACCAAAAATTCATTTCAAGTAATTTTCCTGAAAAATGTGAGACTAGATGAAAATAATTATTGAGAAGTAAACATATTTCTTTTTTTCTACTAAAACCTTCAATTTGTTCATCTCACACTTTTTCTTTTCAAGTAGATACTTAAAATTGTTTCAATCCTACAACTATGTATGGTATGCTTTCAAAATGATAAATCAGCAGTAGGCAAGAGCCATTCCTAATATGACATTGTTTGAGCGCCTGACATATGGTTGTACGATTGGTTCTATCTTTGTTTGTATAGTAATTTGAAAGTCATTTTTATGATTGTTGATAGAAGACAGCATTAGATTTTACATTAGACACACACATGGTTCTACTCAGCTTTTACCCTGATATTTCTGTTCCATAATTAAAAGTTTAAAGTGAATTTGCGATATACTAAGATATCATTACCTTGATGCTTTCCCGGTGCATCAGAAATTTTCAAATCATGATGAAGCATATGATTAAGATAAAAATGTAAAGTATTTTAAGGCACAGGTTACATTGCCTTTTGATCAGGGGACCTTAAGGTCAAGGTAATTTTTAATATTAGGGCATTCCCAACTATAATCAAGGGACAGTACATTAATGGTTTCAGACTTTCTCCCTTCACCAGATAGTGATTTAGACAGTAAGGTAGGCAGTAGGAATGTTGAAGTTAGATGGAAAGGGAATAGTTATCCCGTAGTGGTGTGATGGAAGGTGGAGGGTCAAAAACTGTGATATCAGCTCAGTTGAACATGCAATTTGTTGTGACAAATTTTAAAAGTACAGTGTCATCATCATGACGTGATTATGTGTCATTATGTATCAAAGAAGTATGTAATATGTTATGACACAGGGGTTGTATTGAAGCCAATTTTAATGACAATATCATTGTGATGTCATCAAAATGCATCATTATCTAATGTGCTAAAAACACCAAAAAACTCTTTCATAAATCAAAAATATTTTGTCACTACTCATAAACATTTAAACAGTTTACTTATGCAATAAAAATTTTATACTTAAGTACTTTTTCTACCTCTGGTTTTTCAACAAGGAAAAATCGTCATTTACCATTGCATATGCTATTTTCAATGACCATGGCATGGCGTTTATTCAGCAACATTATTAGATTTGATAAAATTTCATTTCAATAATCTCAACAAAAGTAAAAAATAGATCTTAAGCTAGAATATTTAATGAGAATTTATTTTTCAATTTTTGTATGGCTAGCACAACTGGCTAAACAGTTGCATTGCCACCCCTGGCAACAAACAAACCAGCCAGCATTGTTGCTTGGAGGGAACACCCATTGGTGCAGCTGTAACTGCCAGAATATCCTGTCACAGGAGAAATTGTCACTGCAATGAATGGCTGAGTTCATAGTCATTGCAGCATTGGTGGCAGATTTTTGGTTACTAATTCTCTCAAGACTGTGAGGGAAGCAAGGTGGTTTTGGGTTGTGGGTTGTGGTAGGTAGAATAGGCGAAGCAGTCACATTATGTGGGTATATGACACACCTCTGTCCCATATCTCAGTTACAAAAAATCAAAAATGTTGTTGGATATCTCACTTTTTTGTTTTTTTAACAACAAATCCATTTTGTTGCATCACATCAACATCATTATACTATCATTTCCAACTAAGGATATTAGAACAGCTGTTGTCAAACTTTGAGTCAATGGCTAATGTGCCACACAAATTATAGGGACAATGGTGCAAGAAAGGGCTCATTTATTCCTCCCTCTCTTCATGCACACTTTTTATATTTTTTGGTGCTATTCTAGTTGTATTATGCAATGGATATTGGTAATTATTTTTAGTGATATTTAGTTTGACAAGTTGGGAGGGGAGGGGGGGATAGATTACCCCTTTTCAATTTTATGAGGTAATGTTGATCAAAAAAATAGAAAATAAAAACTAACTGGAATCAAGCGCAGCACAATGGGAATGTCAGAAGCTTTCATTTAGCAATTGAATATTATTAAGATTCTAAATGAATATTGTTTCATATACTCATCTAAGATAGGTTTTGTTAATGAGATGTGCAATTTTTCAAGATTATTATTGTTCAATTCTTTTCTTGCATGGGCTAACTTTCATTGACAAATAGTAATTATGACATGTCATTGAATAATGACTGAAAAGGCAAACATGTATCTCTGTGTCAAGATAGTAATTTTCAAAATTATTTAACATCTGACCAACATCAAAACATATTCATATTGTTAATGTTTTCTACAACTAATATTGTCATCATTACTTTCTTTTTAAGTCATTATGGATTGAATTCAATTATTACACCAAATCAGATTTTAATCTTGTATGTTTTGTTTTTGATGATTCATTTGTTGTCATGTCAACTTCACAATGACAAAATTACTATGGTGAAATTATTAGGAAATACACATCTCAGATAAGAGAACAAGTAATATTTCAAGAAATACACCAACTTGTATTATTAATTTTGAAGTCAATGTTGTTTCTATTTCCCCACCACCATTCATCATCAGTGGTTGCTTTAAAATTTAGTAACCCTGATTCTATGAGTCATATTTTGTGTGTGATGAATAATACTACCTTAACAAGAATAAAAATGAATTAGTCTGAAGTCTGATGGGTCTTGCTGCTATTGTTGATACCCTCTTTTTCTGCACTTCTTTGGGCTCTCTAGGAATATCTGTATAACAAAGAAGTACATATATCTCATTAGCAGTATTGGCCTTGTTTAGCAGCAGAAAAGTGACAGTTTTTCACAGATGTAAAGGATTACCATCAATTTAATAATTAATATGATCAGTTTTTACAAACCACATCCAGATACATCTATGAAAAAACTGGCTATTTTCCATCACCCAGTTGCCAAAAAATGTAATTAACTACATCACTCTCATTGTCATTCATCCTTGTCACAGTTGATACAAGGGACTGACACCACTTTATGTATGGATATTGTTTGTTTTGTTTAAATTTGTCTGAACAGAGAGAGTATAGGCAATCATCAATTCAGCCAAGATTGGAAATGATATTTTACGTGACTCAACTTCATGGATTGAATCTTTATGTTCCTTCCTCAAAAGATTCGATATTACATGTTGAAATTGAAGATTTTAGATCCAAAGATCCTGAATCCTGATTGAAAATCCTGAACACACAATCATTGTTTCTTGATCTATTTTGATACCCTTTTCACCCTAGTCACCTGGGAAAGAAAAATTCATTTCTCAGATAGTCAAAATAGCTCATAAAATCTGAAACTGTTTATTTATCATATATATTTTATCATTTCACTATTTGGTTAGCTTTTGAGCTATTTGACTATATCATATTTGGAGCAGTCTCAAAGCCTTATTACAATTGGACCTGAATCAATACCAGATGGTAAGAAGCAATATATCAATGTATCTTGCATTGTTTTAGGTAGTATGGTAGAAGAGATATCAATCCATTATGATCAGCAATGGAGACAAATAATATTTCAGGGTAGTGTTGGCTGGGTTTTTATTTTGGAGTGGATTTTTTGATGAAAGGATCAACCCCATTGCCCCACAAAGCTGAGAGCAAGCTCTTTTCAGAAAAACTATAATGAAAGTTGAAAGTTTTCAATTAGCTATTGTGGCATAAAGTTAAAATTCATTAACCAGCAGTGGAAAAAGTCTTGTCGTCCAAAAAAAATTAGGATTTTGTAAACTAGAGAAATCAATATAAGGAAAGTATTATCTATAAATATATATCTATGATAAGGTTAGAAGTTGATTTATAATAACCAAAAGTAAATTTGATGTATATCATGAAAATCATTATTTCCATATTATAACATAGATATAATGACATGAATGCATATTTGTTCAAAAGCCAAAAGAAGAAATGTAAATCAATAAATGAAAAATTATCTTGGGTACATAATATATGATGCATAAACAATAGGAAAAGTAATTTAATTCCAAGTTTTGGACCTATAATAAGTATTAAGTAGATAAATAAAATTTATTAATATTTGAAGTGGAGTTTTCGCTTTTACTTCAGAGTGCTACAACTCTCCAAATTTAAAGATCTTTGTGCAACATTGTCAATATACTGTTTTCTTTTTTTAAGTCAAATATATCTTTGTCCTGTTGGTTTCACTAAATTATAAATAATGTGCTGATAATTGATTTGATTTTTGCTGATATACTTAGTATTATGAATGACCAAGATGTTACCATATGATTTTGAATTACCAAGATACAACCATGTCTTTCTAGTCTAAAAAGATCATATCAATATGTTTTGTGTCTAACAAATACATAGACCAAACATTTGCAAAACCGTCTATTTTCTGTGTTTAGCAGCAAACAGCAATTCTTCCTGTTGTCAATTACATTTTTCACTGTTTTAAAATTTCAAACAAATAATCCAAATTGTTTTGGTTTGTTAATCAGCAAAGTCTTCAAAATGTGTCAAAGTTGAATAGCAACAACATTGAGGTATGTGATTGTCTGTCTGGTCAGACTTTTGAGGCTATCTTTTGTTTTTTTGGGTTGATATGATAGGTGTTAAGAGCCAATTCAATATTAAATGTCTCACGTCTCCAAGAATCATTTGAAATATTGACAAAAATATGTATTTCACACTTAACTTCATTCAAAAATCAAGCTGTATTAGCCTGCTTGATGTTCATGAAATATCTGTATTAATTGATAAGCTGAGTTATTGCATGACAATGATGTTCTACCAATACTTATATCAATAACTAGCTTTCAAGTTGATTTATCCAAAAGGCCACTGTAATCTTGCCCCATTTTCTGATTTGGCTTTCTAATTCCAATTGTAAAGGGTTATATTAAAAAGCAACAATCATTATTTTACAGCAATATGAAACTGCTACACATGACAGCCTGGTGGAAGGTAATTTGTTGTATGCTGTATGCTGCACTTTACACATCACTATGTTTCACTGGTTATGATTTCCTTTTGTTAATATGTGGTTTTACCCTGACATTATCCCAAAGCCTTCTACCTCTGTGAATCAAACTTGCATGAATTCCCTGAAAGATCAAAGCTCAATTCATTCACTGAAGCATTGCAATTTGACTGGGTACCATTGCACTTTTTGCTGCTAATATCTATTGAAATAATGTAAAAGTTTAATGAAATGATGCATTTAGTATTTAAAAATGATAAGTTCAAAAATATTGACACCTTTTTTACTATTATATATTTTTCAATGAATACTAAATTTTTTTTGTGATACAACTCTTACCTTTCCCCACCCTTGTGCCCCTCTAATCCTGTCAAAAATTTATTGATTCATTTTTTGATGCATTCAAAGCTCGTAAAAATATTTTTGGGTAAACTGCACATCCCCTGCTCCTCACTACTAGCACAAAAGAAACTAATAAAATGGCCGACAATGTCTACACTTGAATGTGCACTTCCACTAATTGGCCACTAACAAAACTGTGTCATAATGCAGTAGGGAGTAGAGCATCATCCATTGCCAACAATTTTTTGAAAAAATATATAGAAAAATGCGATCTATTTTATATTTTATCGTATAAATGCACCATATCTTCGTACTTTTACAAGAAAGTATGTAACTATGTAAGTCATTGGAAGCGGTCATCCGGTCATTTCGGAAAATTCTCTATTAGTGTACATTACGGTACTACCGTATCATAGCCACCGAGATCACTTCACACCTCTCTCTGATTACAATCTATCATTCTCTCGTTCTCTCTATCTCTGTCTGTCGTAGTCGTCAATTGATCTGAGATCACGTTCTCATCGTAGGGAGACGTCCTTTTGCACGTCCGAAACGGTACAATCTTACATGATATTATATTGTATTATCGGTATGCAATACGTTTGATATTTTAGTATTGTACAATACCGTAATTTGTAAGAAGTTCATGAACATCCGTCTGACCGCAAACCGGCTGGTGTACTCCCCACTTCCAAGCCCATCATCATACCAACAAAAACAAATTATGATATATATATTATTTTATGTTGTATGCACTGTGCTTCCCACAAAAGATCATCTCGTCATCGCCTTCATCAAACGAAAATTGCAGGAACAAATCACTCTCAGTAGATATCACAATAATATTTAATGTACGATAATCTACCGACCCGTCATCAACCTCGCCCAAGTATATTTTCCACAGCAAGAGCTCGACCATGCTGAATTTGCTTCGATTCACAGTGTTTCTCTGCGCTCAAAATGTGTCACATAAGCTGATCGGTCCATCGTTGGACGGTGTCGATGCCTTCGCCCCGCCATCGTTGCAATCGAGAAAAAATCCTCCATCGCATTATTTTCTTCTGTTGCGACGGTCGAGGACGAGTGATTCAAATCCATCGACATTTGCATGTACTTCCAGAACTTCTTTATATTCCACGACTCAAGATGGAGATCCGAAATCAAGTAACACAATCAGCATCAGCAGCAGCTCCAGCAATAAAGAACACAAAGAAAGTGTATCCAATAATAATCGTGAAAACAACAAGCCATCATCAATATCAGAACAACAAATCGACACCAAATCAAACAACCTCAATACATCGTCATCATCATCATCATCATCATCATCATCATCATCATCATCAACAACAACAACCTTGCAACCCAATACCCCCACCAACGAATATTCCTTCTTCGACGAAGCCACCATCTACATCCGCGCCGGCAGCGGCGGGCAAGGATCCTCCACCTACAAAAAGGGAATCAACAACCAAAACGGTCCGCCCGATGGAGGGAATGGCGGGAAGGGAGGGGATGTCATTTTAGAACTGGATGAGAGTTTGAATACCCTGGCGGGGTTGGCAAAGTATGCTTGGCGGCCTAATTCGTTTGGTGGGGGCGGGGGTGCCAGGATCAGGAAATGGGGTGGGGATGGCCGTGGTCGTGGTCGTGGTGGGGATTCTTCGTCATCATCGTCATCATCGTCATCATCGTCATCATCAGGTGGAAGTGACGGCATTGGGAGAATTCTAACGTTTCGGGCGGAGAATGGAACGGATGGAGGGAGGCAATGTCGCACGGGGAAGAATGGAAAGGATGTGATCGTCAGAGTTCCACCCGGAACGGTGGTGCAACACGAAGTCTTGCCGGAGACAAAGAAAAAAAACAAATTCGATCGTGATGATCCGGAGGATGCCATGACGATGGAACCCTCCTACATCGACTTGGGAACGATCACGCATGCCAATCCAACGCTATTGGTGGCGACGGGGGGACAAGGGGGCGAGGGATCCGCTTTGCATTCCACGCTGCAACGAGGAGTACGGCGGCCGAGAATTCCTCCCCAGGGAGGGGAGAGGAAGAGATTGAAACTCACATTGAAAGTCGTGGCGGATGTGGCGTTGGTGGCAGTGCCGAATGCGGGAAAATCGACTTTGTTGTCGAAAGTTACGAGGGCCAAGCCCAAAATTGCGGATTATCCATTTACCACTGTGGTTCCGAACTTGGGTGTTTGGGTTCCGAGTAATCCTTCCGCTTATGAAGACGAGGAGGAGGATGAACAATACACGTATGATGACAATGGTAACCCAGTTTTGTCTTCTTCCAAAAGCAAATCTCTGATTCTATGCGATGTCCCCGGTCTCATCGCCGGGGCATCGGAAGGTATTGGGCTAGGTCACGCGTTTCTTCGTCATGTCGAGAGGTGTCATGTGATTTTGCATTTATTGGACTCTACGTCCGATGATGTGATTGGAGATTATGCAATGATCAATAGAGAGTTGCTGAATTATGGAACCGGTAAGTTGGCTACAATGCCTCAGGTTGTAGTGGTGAACAAGTTGGATATAGCATTCAGTGATGACATGGAGGTTGATGACGCAGCTCAAGATGATTCATCGTTGAAGAAGCGATTTAGATCCAAAGCTGAATTAGAGGCAAAACTTAGGGAGATTTTGCCGCATAGTCGGCTCATGTGGATTAGTGCCAAGGAGGGAGAAGGAGTGGACGATTTGATGGAAAGGGTTGCCATGTTTGTGAAAAAGGTGAAAGAGATCAATGCGGCTACAGTGCAACAAGACCAAGGGCAAGGTGAACGCTTGTATTACCATACGATATAACCATCCACTTTCTTCTTTCGAATCAATAACAAGATTAAATAAAAACTTATATGAAAAAATTCCCGTTAACATCTTTTTTGAACAGTACCATTCAGTGCAATATTCGATTATTCATGTTAGTCTGATGTAATTGGTTTTTTATGCTAGTGTGATATCATGGAATTGATAACTGACAAACATCAATCTTATAAATGACAAATCCGCACCCTTGCGGTTCCTGTGTAGGGTCCGTAGTGGTTTTAGAAATTCAAAATTTGCATCATTGGTATATTATGGTAGCGTTTTAAATTACTATTGTTATGAAAAATAAGCAATACTTCTTCAAGATCTCAATCTAAGCAGTCAAAGCCTCACCTAGTTTATCTTTTTATTTGTTGGAGATAATAAGGCATCTTCAAATTCCGAAGCAATCCCGCAATGGTAACATACTACCACAAGAAGGTGTTGCATATGAAACCCCAATTCATCCCCCTTGACTCACTCGAAAACGAAAACCAACATTCCACAAGAGTGCTCCGAGCTGATCTTTCTTCACACATAATTCCATCAGTTCCCTTCAGCCCCGGATCAAACATTCAACATAATGTTATTCATTGTTGTAACCTAGGGGAAAAAAGGGTTTTACCTCCTTCCTGGCCCACGCCCCCTCCCACCGCGTCCACCGCCCCCACGACCTCTACCCCGTCCACGACCTGCACCCGGTCCTGCTGGTGCTGCTTTTTGCACGTTCTATGATGTCGGGGAAAAAGCATGATGAAAGTTAATAAAAAAGTAATAATCCCCAATATAAACAAGTAAAAAAATAATTTCGAGAATTATCGTTATGAGTCATGATGAAAATGATTCAATAGCTCACCTTAGGAGCATCATCCACCAACAAAGCGTCCAAATTCAGACCGTCCGGCAGCAGCCACGCCCTTACAGTAGAACCCCTCACGCTCAACGTGGCATAACTCACGGGATTTTTCCCCCTCACTGTCATTTTGGCCTTTTTGAGATGTGCGTTCATGGTGGCATCGACGCCCACGACGGTCCCCGAGATGACTGTTCCATTTTTGAGTTCGATGGTGACTTGTTCTCGGTTTAGTTTTTGAAGGAATTTGACGAGTTTCATCTTTTCCCTCTGTAAGTTTTGGACGCGCTGTTGATTTTTTGACTTGTCTGAGAATGACGACGGTCGTTCGCACCGCTCTAGAGGTATCCGGGTTTGGATGATAGAAATGACTGCTCAGGGATGAATCTGATATTTTCCACTGTCTTTTGCTTCGTTTGTGAGCGCAGTAGTTATTGCTTGTATTGGGATATGTGGTGATGGAGTTAATTGATAAGAAATGATCGATGAATAGAGCTCTTTCCAGCGAATCGGCAACTTGTTTTGCTGGCGCCCAGGTGTGTGAGTTGTTGAAGTGGACATACGATGGAGGTGTGCTTGCTTTTTTGTTGATAGAGATGTCACGCATCAGCATAGTACTCGCCACTTAACATCCGCTGTAGTATCCTTCCAGAGTGTGAAAATAAAAAATAATACATCAACCTGTCCAAGCAAAAACTACACGAGTCAAAATACCAGTACATATTGTGGGCATTCTTTTGAGAGTGTTGGGGACTTAGACACAAAAAATACACGTGAAAAAAAAATCCAATCAAACCTTCATATTACAGCATAGTATGTTGCTTCATTGGCGCACAGTCGTTCTCGCGAAACGAAGTGCTCGTGAAAAGTAGTATTATACGTCTACTCTCTAGAGACCTAATGCAATAATCTGTAGTTTCGTATTTTCATTTCAAATTATGTGATGATGCTTTCAACTTATGTGTATTTTGCCCACTAAACTCCAAGTCCTTGCCTCCACTATCTCGACCATAACTTCCTCTCCTTTCAACTCATCCAAATCACTCTCGAAGAACACCTGCCTTCCCTGCCTCGTCCTACCCATTACTTCATATCTGTTTTTTGGATTTCTATCTTCCACTAAAACATCAACAACCCTGCCCACATACCTCTCGCTCCGTTCAAGAGCGTGCTTTGCAGCCAAAGCTTGAACCCTTTGCAATCGATCCGATTGCACATCCGGCGAAACCTGGTTTTTCCAATTTGCGGCCTCGGTATTTGGACGAGGAGAGTACGCAAACGTATTCAAATTGTCGAATTTGACTTCTTCCATGAGATCCAAAGTTCTTTGGAATGCCTCCTCTGTCTCTCCTGGGAAACCGACAATCACATCTCCGCATATTGATGCATCTGGTGCCTTGGCACGAATTTTCCAAATGATGTTCATGTAACTATCGTAAGTGTAGCCTCGGCGCATATCACGCAAGACCTGATCGTCGCCCGCTTGGAATGGAACATGGAAGCATTCGCAAACTTTATCGAGATCTGCAACGGCGTCAATGACCCTATCTGAGAAATAACGAGGGTGACTGGTGACGTATCGGATTCTCGAGATTGTATTGTCGGGTAAGTTGTCGTTGAGATAATGTAGCAAGTCGGCAAATGTGCGTCTGGGAGTCATATCTCTGCCGTAAGCATCTATGTTTTGTCCCAGCAGTGTCACCTCTTTGTATCCGGCTGCTGCAAGTTGAAGACATTCTTGCAAGATTGCTTCCATTGAACGAGATTGCTCTACTCCTCGGACCGATGGAACGACACAGTAGGTACAGTGCCTTTCAAATCGTTCCATTTGGGCGGCGATCTTACCTTGTAAGCATCCGAATTGACTCGGAGGTAAAAAAATTCACAATTAAATAACACTCACTCATTGCATCCGTAAATGACGTTAACCCAAGCTCTAATGCTGTGACCTCTCTTAATTGGAACCATCCAATCTCCATCCTTATCCCTGCTGCTGTTCCACCCAGCACCATTCCCTCTCCCATCCGCACTCAATACACTCCCCCCACTCTCACTCCAAATCATACTCTCTGTCATGGCCAATTGGCTTCCCTTTCCAACTTCAATCAACAGATCTCCCAACCAGGGAATGTATTGCGGTCCCAAAACCAAGTCCACTTCTGGGAAACGACGCAATAATGCCTCCCCTTCTTGCTGCGCTACGCACCCGGCAACCACGATGGCAAGTGGACGTCCAGCACGTTTGAGCGCCGTGTAGGGCCCCAATGCATCGTAGACTTTTTGTTCTGCATGATCTCGAATAGTGCATGTGTTGAGAAGCAAAATATCTGGTGTTTTGGGCACTTTATTCTCCTTTTTTCTGGAGGATTCGATGGATGTGGCGGCAACGAGGGATTGGTCGATGGAATCTTCCATCGCATCGTCTAAGGAAGTAAGACCCAATTCACCCTCCAATACTCCCATGATGCGTTCGCTGTCGGCCACGTTCATTTGACATCCCGCCGTGACGATTTTGTAATATTTGGCGTTGGGCACGGAATAAATCACTTTGGATTGGTCGTCTTCCATCCCATCTGATGTTTCATCGACGACACGTGCATTGCTGTTTTCGCCAATCTTTTTGAAAATGGGAGATAGAGGTGTGGCGCCGGATCCTTTCAATTTGGGCCTGTTCCGATTGATTTTATTCTTCGATCCAAGGGCGTCCGCCGACGGTTGAAGCCGAATGTGCAAGTCATCGACTCGAATCAAATGCCACCGTTGTGATGATGGACTCCCCACTTGACGAAGTTTGACGACATCCCCTCCCTTGACACGTCTTTGAAACACTTCCCGAACGATCTCCGGCGAAATCAACTCCGAAACCACGGCATTCAACTCGTCTGTATCTTTTCCACTACCATTCCTCCGTTCAAAATGGGATGCATTGTCCACCCAACCGATTTTGCCACCTTCCTCGCGGCTGTCGGAACATAAACTCACATCGCGGGCCAGACGGGCGAATACGTCCCCTTCCTGCGTTTCATACGCCCCATCCGACGACGCCGCAGAGATATTTTCCGGGAGTGAACCCCCTCTGAGATACAGATCCAGGATGAAATCCGCCATTTCTTCCGTCTCGACCAAAATGTGACGTAAATACGCCGATTGGACCAACGAGTGGTAATCGTTCTCGGGGGAGAGGGCATCGGCCGGATGGACGGGGAACCAACTTTTCTTTGACTTGGAAGGAGGGGGGATGTTTTCGGATGTTTCCTCTGTCTGCACTGTGGAATGAAGAAGCCAAGCGACGGTGGAAGGACTGCGTTTGTGAGTGTGGAATGGAGAGGACATATGCCACCGTGATGTGGGGGTAGATTGCAAGTTTGGAGGGGACCAAGCTTCGCCAATGTCGGAATGGAGAATGCTCGCCAGCAGCAGGCACGTCAGCAACATGGCGGTAGTTGTTGCCATTTTAATTTAAAAAAGTGGGTTGAGATGAACTTCGTGTTGTTCAGAGAAATGTGTATTGGTCTGTGATGGCGATGCGTCAATGAGGTTTGTTCGAGGAGGTTAAGACATGACGCCCACCATAACATAATATTTTGATCACAACTTGGCTTTTTGTCGTTGAATTGTTTTCATTCCTTTTCCTTCGCTATATTGTATTTTATGTGAGACAGATCGGTCGTTGTGACGTTTCTTGTGATGTGGCATGACGTCCGTCTGTCCCCCCCCTACTCATCAGCAAAATAATCTCATGTGTGTAATGATACGAAAACGTCTGTCAACCACAGAGAACTTTTTTGATGTGCCAAGATTTCACTAAAGATTCTATTGATTCCGTCGCATATAAGTGATAACTGATTTGGACTCAGAACTTTTGCTATTTGTTCTTTATCATCAATCTCATTTTTTTTCTGTGAAATCAATAAACAAACACAAACAACATGAAGCCGTGGATCGATATAGGGTATGAGCAATCAAAGGAGAAAGTGGTTTTATTCCCCCTTCTTCGCGGAAGGATCAGCGGTGCAGTCATAAATATTTCGTAATCTATCTTCGACTGAAACAGCAGCTGAATTCGATACTTACATCATTACATCCACAAGAAAAGCATAATGTCCCAAGACCACAGCAAAGACGATGAACACGATCTCCATTACCACCATGGCTTCGGCAACCACTTCGAATCCGAAGCCTATCCCTCCGCCCTCCCCAAAGGCCGCAACAACCCACGCA
Source organism: Conticribra weissflogii (assembly GCA_036940025.1). NCBI lineage: Eukaryota > Bacillariophyta > Thalassiosirophyceae > Thalassiosirales > Thalassiosiraceae > Conticribra > Conticribra weissflogii. Next base: position 20,629 of record JALLPE010000098.1, read on the forward strand.
TCGTCCCCCACGGCCTCTACACCGAACAACTCTCCGGAACGGCCTTCACGGCACCGAGGAACGAGAATCGCAGAGTTTGGCTCTATCGAACGCAGCCCAGCGTCGTGGGGACGAAGAGCGGTTTCGTCGCTTGTGGGGTTGACGGCAAGGAAGAATGCACCACGGCGGTGAACGAAGCGACGAAGAGGCTCCCGGAGACGTTTGGTGGCGCCGATTGGTCTCGCGATATGAAACTCGACCCCAATCCCATGAGATGGGGGCCCACGCCTCTTCCGTCGTCCAAGCCTTCCGTGAATTTTCTCGAGGGAATGCAAACTCTTTTGGGATCTGGAGATCCCACTGGCAAAGCTGGGATCGGTGTGTACGTCTACGCTTGCAATTCCGATATGTCGGGGGAGAAACGTTCGACCGTGGCAGATTGGCACGCGTACAATAGCGATGGAGATTTCTTGATCGTCCCTCAGCAGTGCGGGCTTTGGATCCAAACCGAACTGGGACGAATGACTGTATCACCGAGGGAAGTTTGCGTCATTCCTCGAGGCGTCGTCTTCACCGTAAATATACTGAATACGGACGAAAGCGAAGGCGAGAAATTTGCACGTGGTTACATGCTCGAAATTTTTCGAGGACACTTCCAACTACCGGAATTGGGACCGATCGGATCCAATGGATTGGCGAACGCTCGCGACTTCCTTCATCCCACAGCTCATTATGAAGCCAACGACGCAATAAAAAACACTCCGTGTGTCATTATCAATAAATTCGGCCAAAACCTTTTCGCCAGGTCGAACCCTCACTCGCCTTACAATGTCGTCGCGTGGCATGGAAATTACCTACCATTCAAGTACGATCTTCACAAGTTCTGCGCCGTGAACTCTGTCACGTATGACCACCCCGATCCGTCTATCTACACCGTCCTGACGGCGAAAGGAGGAGATGAAGAGGGCACGGCGTTGGCGGATTTTGTAATATTCCCTCCTCGAATCATGGCCACGGATGAGAATACATTCCGACCACCTTGGTTCCATAGAAATGTCATGACGGAATTCATGGGATTAATTTACGGAGAATACGATGCGAAAAAGAGAGACATGGGAGGCGGCGGATTTGTTCCCGGTGGTGCGAGTCTGCACTCGATC
>JALLPE010000099.1:0-22304 GCA_036940025.1 Conticribra weissflogii
CCGTCGGCGCTTCCTCCTGAGCGAACGCCACAGGAATATCCGCATCATCTAGGTCGCTTACACCACGAGGATTCCTTGGTTTATAACACCTTTCATATTCGAGAATGCTCATGGTGTAGTTTCAACGTTGCTGAGACAAAATATGCGTTACATTACGTGTAAGACCTTCACGTTCCTGTAAATGAATTGATTTCTTTCGATTGAGAGTAGTCTCTATGTCATTAGTAGACTAAATTAATCGAACAAACTAATTTTTATGAAGGTCCCAATAATTTCCTAATCAAGAAAATCTTCCAAATCTGCATCTTCATTGTCTTCGCCCTCTTCCATCTGCACAAAGGACAAGAAATGCTGAGGTCTATGGCATTCTGCGTAAAACCTCTCTGGTGTGTCCAATTTCAATGTGTATTCCATGCCTCGGTTGTGCTTCACTCCCTGGAAATTATAATTCCATCCAAGACCACCTTCTGGAACCATGAAAAATCCCTGAAACCTATCACTGAGTAGCATCTGTACCTTTTCATAACAACTGGACGAATAACCCTGTGCATTGGCCACTCCTCCGGCAATGTTGCGATTCTTCTTTCCCCACTCCAATCCTTGATCAGTAACTCTGTATGCCGTCAAGGAACAAGAGCCCTGAGTAAAGGAGGTGGTAATGATGATCTCATTTTCACCTGACCATGCCTTTTTGTTATCCTCAATGATTCCTGCGTGCATGATGACATCTGGAGCAGGCAATACTTGTACTCCATTTTGGATGAGCTCGTGTGGCTGAGTATGGACCCATCCGAGAGGTTCTAGCTCACCAAGTAATTCGTGCTTCGGTAAGACTTTTGGAAGCGTAACACTCTGGTGGTTACCAACTTGGGGGACCATGACAATACATCTAACCTCTCGCACTTGGTCGTTGTCAGGAGGCGTGATTCCGTAAAGGTAACCAGCAATTTGCGTGCGAAGATCTGCGATGGTAATGAAGGCACTTAGTATGTTCTTTGGAAGCACATAAGTGAGCCCTTCCTCAGAAATATCTTCGGAAGAGACATAGATATGTTTTGTACGGAGATGAAGATTAGTGGCGCTGATTGCTCGGACTCTCCAATCAGTCTTACTGTGGAATGTTGCAGCCTCGTATTGAGTAGTGGTCGTCACAACGATTTGCTCTCCGTGAACATTTGTGGTCTTGGTAGTTGTTGCTGTCAATTGGGACTGTTCCCGAGCTTGTGCTTCGATTTCAGCTACTTGTTGACGTTGCAAAGATGGTGGAGAAATCTCCATACCGAGGATGATGTCCCGAATCTCACTCTGTGTAAGACTTGATACATTCACGTTATTCTTCTTTCCATAATCAGCGAGGATCAAGTCCTTCAAAGCCACTTCGACCTTGATCCATTGCTCGTCAGTGAGAGTTGGCCAAACGTGGTGAGGTTCTGTGACCACGCTGTTGTCTGGACGAAGGATGATCTTAACCTTGTCCGCATTTACGTGGAGTCCACGAAGAATCAATATCAACCGAGAGAAGGCAGTGTACGACGAAATTGTTTTCAGCCAATCGTCGAAAATATTAAACAAAACCATTTGTGGCTCTGTAGCACGGAGAATGAGATCGCCGAATTTCTCAACCTTGAGAGCTGCTTGGAATGGAAGCTGGAGCTCTGAACCTTTGAGAACAATGTTCGGGAAATCCAAACAGTGCACCTCGAGGGGGTCAAGCATACCCTTACGCGTGACAATGATTTGCTTTGGTTGCTCCTCAATAGGCAATGAACGAATGAGAGCAGCAACTTCTTCTGCTGTCTTCCATTTCGCCAACTGCGAAAGACGCTTTTGACCTGCCCAGACACTGGTGTGGATGATTTTCAAAAACAGTTGTCCAGTTCTTGGGTTGAAAATGAAGATGGCACCATTGATTGGCTTCGTTGTAAGGTTACCTTCGAATGTTTTATGGATAGTTACACGATACACGTTCGTGTCGTCGACAAACCAAATCACTTGGTTGCTAAACAGTTCGCCATAGTTCTGAGAACTCAAGTAGGGCTCTGTAGGTTCACTGGAGTAAAGTTGGAGACCCTTACGAATACGCTCGCGGAGAACATAAAGGGCAGGATTGGCCTTAATAATCTTCGCCATGGCTTGCTGCAACAGGGGCTTTCCTCCTGGGATATAATTTCCAAAACCACTGTAGAGGGAATACGCAAGGTCAATCGCAAGCAAGCAACCAGTGGGAGAAGGATAGATACTCATATTGTCTGTAGTGTAGTCGAGGAATTTCGCGCGCGAATAACGCTCGATGTCGTGAGAATCAAAATCACCCCATCTCAATTGAATATCCAACCAATACTTATTGGTTGTGTTCCCGTCGTCATAATTATCCTTGGTGTCGTGAAGTAAACTCGGCTTGGACACCGGCCACTTGTACGCCGCGAACAAAACCAAGTCTGCGCAACTGCTGTTCATCTTGTAAGACTTACGGGGGTGGATAGTCTCTTTTTGCACACTTTCGATTTCCAACGCATCCAATTCTTGATCAAACACTTGAACAATATCCATGGTGATAGATTCATGGATCTTTTGCCACAAGTGTGCCCGAAAGATTTGAATCAAGGAAATTTTCAGGGTAGGGATTTTGCCGTGCATAAATATTCCAGTAAGGTCGAGTTGGACTTGAAAACCAACGTAGACATTGGCGCGGTTGATCGTTGGAGACCACCATAAAGTGAAACGACGGTTGGGAATCTGAGTCAAACCGGACCGTTGGGCATTCGTCAACTTCTTGAACTTCATACTCTCTTCGAATCCAGATGCCTTCTCCCAAAAGAGACCCTCCCATGTTGGAAAATAGGTTCCCTTGAAGAGGGTGTGCTCCAAAATGCCTTCTACACCACCAAGAGCCTGGATCATATCAGTACGATAGGCATTCAAGTTCCAGAGTTTTCCATCGTGACGTTGGTGTGTCCACCAGAAAGGGTTGACACGAAGCACTTGGTATTGTTTGAAGATAGTCCGTACACGCCAACCCCTATCGTAGGCCAAAGTGTGCCTGTCTTTACTAAAAAGGGTATTGATACGCGGAATACCCCGATCCCATGAATCTTCTAGATCCTCTAGTGTCAACCGTCTATTCTGGGCGTTCGCCTCCTGGCGTTTGAGAGCGTATTCGGCCCAAACCCGTTGCGAGTCAACAAACTCACTCTCCCATGGTTGCAAATAGCGAAACAAGTTAGGAATAAGTTGGTCAGCATCATGACTGAGACCGGCGCGGAAGTGCGTGACGCCAGTATCTGTTTGTTTGCTGTACCGAAGATCACTTTGTGGAATTAGAACATGTCCCATTGACAGCATACCAAGCCCGCCCAACTCTTTCGGACAATAGAATACAACAGGAGGGAAACGACTTGGCATCTTACTGTTCAGGCCAATCTTGATACGGGTTTGGATCTTATTCTCATTCTTCACGAGCAAGTCGAGGAGTTCTTGCGTGTTCAGCACAGCTTCTCTGTAGTAAGTCATGAGACCAATCAATGCGGTGTTCCACTTGTTGGCAATTTTAGTGAAGGTTGTTGCTCCACTGCTCATGAGAATTTGACGAATGCGGTTGTCAAAGGCCTGGACGGCTTCTTCTTCAACGCGCAGGTGAGCCTGAGCAGTAACCTCTTTCGTCGTTTCATTCTGTAAATTCCACACACCATCTTTGTGGATTGTTCCTGTTGGTGTCGCACCACCCATAACAGATTTGCGGCTCGCTCGAAGCGGCTGAATACGTACTTCAAATCCGACCATGTCGAACAGTAAGTTCGGGTTATCAGCACTGTAGACACTGACGAAAGAATTATCCCAGTCCAAGGTTGTGATACTGCGGGGAAGGCGGTTCTTAATGTCCCAAAATATTGCCCGACCAAGATTAACATCCCTTTTCAACAACCTCATACGGCAGTCACGTGGCCAGCACATCTTATTGCGATAGCCTACTGCATTCTCGTTGTTCGGATCAGGATGTTCAATTAAGTACCGCTGGATAAGATCTTTGGACTCTTCACCGTCGAATTTGAATAAAATGTAAACTTTATCCATGTAGCGAGTGTAGAGACGAATGGGGTGACTGATCTCGGTTTCGACATCAGCAAATGTAAGGTATTCATTTGGGCGCTGTGGTAAACCAGCCAGTTCACTAGCACGAGTCAAACCAAGAACCAGCAAATCAAGAACTAGTCCATAATACTGTACGATGAACGAAGAGAACTGAAGTCCACGAATCAGTCCATAGGCGTTAGTGTGCATCATATCTTTGTAGCTGATAGAGACGTTATTCTTCGCCGTCATATAATCTGCGATATTGTGATCAACTATCAGACGGAGGAGACGATTCAACAGAGTCAAATCAATTTTTTCATACATTTTTTCGAATTGAGACTGAAGCATAACCACACTCTCGCCGCTCTCGTCTACATCCCACACATTTTCGAGGTTATTCACACCTTGGCACCACTTGTAGACTAAGAGCGGAGGAGGCTCCGAGTCGGCTGGTTTGATCCAGTTTGGAAACAAGTGTCTCTTGTCGGCTTCATACCAAAGGTACTGGTCAAGATAGGCGTCGGTAATCTTCTCGAGTGGCTCAATGTTGTAAACTGGAGATAAATGGGAATACATGTCCATGAATTCGATGCCAACTTCCTTGAAAGTACGCATAGTTAGAAGGTGCCGCTTGATGCGGCTCAGAGCTTCGTGTGGGTTATCATAAGCTTGTTCAATCAATCCTAATTCTTCACGAGCTGCACTATTCAAACGAATTTGGAGTCCGTAACCCTCTTTGAGCCTTTCAAGCGCAAGGATAAGAAGTTTAGTGTCATGTTTGTAAGACAATGGAGGAAATGGGATGGGTGTGAATTTACGGCTCTCAAGCCAATGCACCGTGGTGGTATAAATAGCTACTGCTTCTTCGGCGCTGACATACGGCCCATCTTTCAGGTAGTTATGTTGTCTTTCTTGTTCTGCTTTTAGCCAAAGACGGGTAAGCCTTCCCAAGTTCTTCTTCACTACTGTTTTGTCGACCGTACCACCCCGCTTGATACGTTCGCGATTATAGTGAGCTACGTTGGTCCACCAATCTGCCTTGGCTTTCACATAACGTAGGATCATATTCTCAATAGGCGCCGGCATTCCGGGTACTTTCCAAGGGATATTAGCTTTCCAACATCTGAAGGCTTCACTCAAATGCGACAAAATAACTCGACTTTTATTCTGTTTCACTCCTTGAGGCATCATGTCCAAAATGTCGTGCATGACACTGGCGCGCAATTCCAAATCAAAGTGACTCTCCACACGTTGCTTGGTCACGTTTTTAGCCTGCGCCTTGGAGTGGCGACCTTCAAACTGACGAGCAAGAAGATTACCCAACCATCGCTCAAGCAAAGGTACAATTCCACGAAGGAAAAATAACCAGACTCTCCAACTCGGCGCCCAGAAACCCACACCAGGACCTTTACCGACAGGGCCAGTGTTGAACCGATAATAAATCAAGTGCTTCAAATCCTTGCACATTCGGATTTGCCTCATAAGACGATATTTGTAGCGGTACATTCCGGTGAGTTGACCAACGTGGTTGAAAGTGTATTGCAATCCATCTGCCAACTGGTAGGCGTCGATGTTCCCCAATCGATATTGCACATGCGAATCGACCACAAGCTTGGTCAGTCGCAAGATTTCCCTCGTGAGATGGAATGCATTACCGAATCGGCTTTTTTTCCTCTCCTTAGTCGTGAGTGTCTTTGTCGGCTTGAGATTGAAGTTGTAATCAAGATGCAAGTAGTTGAGCTGCTTCCTGTTGATGAGCAAGTTGAGCATGTTGTGTCCCTGGCGACAGACTTGTAATCCAACCTCCACCCAGTCGAGCTCTGTGCACTGGAAGAATTTCGTTGCCTTAAGGCTCTTGAAAAGCACTTTTTTATTCTTCTTCACATTTGGACGTGAGTGCAGTTGATTCAAGACCCAATTCTTCAAAAGCTTTTGATAAGAGACGCGAACTTTTGTAGGGTAATTCAACTCGCGAGAAACTCGCTCTCTCGCCCAATGACCAATCAAGGGAACGTCAATAGCACGTCTAGTCCTACCAGATCGCAAATTGAACGGCCGCGGTGCAAAGTAAAGAGAGATTCCTGGCGCAGTGCGAGAAGTGTAGAGGGGAACTGAAGAAAGTAGAGGGCGAAGACACACCGACGCTTGCACCTCTTCATCCACATTCCACATGGATCCATCAGCAGCGTCAATGGCATCTTCGTCGTCATCGAAGTCATCGTGCATCAACCAGACATCATCTTCTTCACTCCCATCATAATCTTCGTCTGTCTCTCCCACTAATGGAAGCATAGCATCTTCGTTGAATTCATCCTCTTCCCCCATCACAGTGTCGGCCTTTCCAGATTCGAGCTTGTAATCTCGCTCGTCGACACGCAAAATTGGATTCAACGCCGACGAAAAGGTCTGAAAGCATCCTCCTCCAACACCTCCCATTGCCTCATTTTCGTCATCGTCTTCTCCGACATAACAAAGCTGCGGGTGATGATATCCCCCTCCACCGACCACAACCTTTCTGGGACGAGAGTTGTAAACGTGCGGGAATGCAATCCTGTATTCTGATCGAATAGGGTGCCGAATGATGATTTTATTCACATCATTGAATTCATTCCAGTCTTCCTCCTCTTTCCCGGGCACATCCCGATACAGAGGCTCGAACTTGGGCCCTCCTGGAATGGCAATGTTGAGGGCCTTGGCAGTCAAAAACTCCGGGAGTTGAAAGAGATGTTTGTGGTTGGGGTCCAGCAAGTGCGTGGACACCAACGGTCCGGCAAGACGATAGAGGCACGACATGACGGGAGTGGGCAATCTCCAAGTTTTATACGATGGGCCGTTGGTGTATCTACCACCGGGGACACGAAATCCGACGAGTTCGTCGTTTCCGCGACGTCGACTGTGCCTGCTGCCATCTTCGCCTCCATCATCCTCATCGTCTTCGCTATCTTCGTTTTCAAAATCGTCATAATCCACCGGTTCCGACAACGGCTTGTTCTCGTACAACCAACTAGCCACGAATCTCTCGACGTCATCCAAACCGTCCTCGTCCTCGTCGTCATCCTCGTTCCCAAACTCCATTCGAATCGGTTCCGGCGGCTCCACGTCCAAGATATGATCGGCGTAATCCAACACGGGCTCTTCATCGTCAAAGGGAGGGAACCTCATCCTCTTGAAGTGCCTGCGATCGCGCTTCTCCCTCCTCATCATCACCCACGCTGTCCCCCACTGCGCCAAATACACCGGTTCGATCACCTTGGGAACGTCGTTCACAAACGAAATGGCCCCCGTCACGTGATACAGCACCGGAACCGTGCGGACGTTTTCCCACGGCATGGGCATGTTCTCCAACAACTTGAATACCGCGTGGGGAACGTATTTCAACGCCCCCAAATACACCCTCTTGTCGGCCGAATAGCGCTTGGAAGACATGTCCCCGTGGTCCGCCAGGATCTTCCTCACGTGCTCGGGCGGGAGGAGTTCCTTCTGCGGGGCGGCGATTCCGGTGCCGCTGGCGTTGAGGGCGGCGAAGCGACGGCGGTGAGAGTAGCGTTTGGATTGGAGTTTGGCCCATCGTTTGGATTTTTCTTCGAGGGTGAGGGGGGCCGGTTGAGAGGGGGTGGGCGGAGGCGCCATTGGGACTTGGGGCGGTTGCTGGTAGTTGGTGCTGGGAGGAGGAGGAGGGAGGGGCATCATGCCCGGGGGGGCGTTGGGGGGGATGACCGTCATGCCCGGCGGTACGGCCATTCCAGGAGGGGGGGCGAAACCCGGTGGGATCATTCCGGGCGGGATCATGCCGGGTGGCACCATTCCGGGGGGAGTCATGCCCGGAGGAGCCATTCCGGGTGGGACCATGCTTGGAGGAGCCATCCCCGGGGGCATCATCATGGGAACGGTCGCCATTCCCGGGGGAGGAGGAGGCGGCGGGGGCGGGTAGGCTTGGTTGTGATTGCCGTTCATGTTATTTGGAGGGATCATCCCGGGAGGTGGCGGCGGCGGAACCGCCATGCCAGGAGGAGGCATCATGCCCGGAGGAAGTGATGGGGTTGTTTGGCCTTGGCCATTGTTCGGATTGCCATTTGGTGGGGGAGGCGGAGGCATCGGCGGTGGTGGGGCGGACATGGTGTCTGCACATCATAGGGTAAAGATAACAAACAAAAATATATAATATGTTGTTTGGTACTGTTTTCTGGTACGGTACTACTATCATACAATACAATACCATTAATATTAATGATGTTGGTTTGTCATGTATCATGATGGGTGTGAAGTGAAAAAAGCGCGCGAAATACCCTAACTTCTTGCTTAGAATCAACTTTAATTTCAATTCAAAAAATAAGCCCGCGAAATCACATCATTTTGATCAGCACGGCAACAACTTTTCAATTCAAATGATTTGCCAACAATATCAACCCATGGTTCAGTCGCCAATGAATACCCCAGCCTTCACCTCCAGGCCTCATTTAATTTCTTTGCCAACGTGCCATTTGATTGCCTTTTTAAAAAGTCAAGCAAACATTCGGCGACAACCAGCGCTATCGATGAAATTCAATTTCAACGCAAAAATGTAATTCAAAAAATGGATCATTCTGCAATAGAAAGCTTCCCACTATTCTCCGTCAACTTAAAGTAAAATAATAGAACTCAATCAAAGACACCACAACAACAAAAACAACATGACTCAAGAATCGACAACAGAAATCGACGATGCCTTGCTCAGCGAACCAAGTTCTTCCTCCGCCTCCGAATCCATGGAAAAGGACGGCGAAATCTTTCTCCAAAATCTAACCTACATGATCGAAGAAAAACCATCGCTACTAGACCCTCGAGAATTCAAAAGCCAATACGAAATACTGCTCGGGGCACTCAAACTGGCCCATGCTAGAGAATCGAGTCTCGTGAAACAATGTCAAGAACTCCACACCCAAAAGGTGGCGGGTACCGCGGAATTGGAAGCGGCGCGTCGAGCCAATAGAGGATCGCAATTGGAAGCCGAATCGTCCAAGAAGGATTTGAACACGTTAAAGTCGGTATTGGAGGCGGCGAATGGGAGGGAAGAAAAGGCGAAGGTTACAATTGGAAAATTGCAAGAAGAAGTGGAGAGGCTTACGGATCAGATGGATAAAAGCGAGATTGCCGCCATTCGTAAGGAGAATGAAGCGAAGAGACTAGCGAAAGACGTGGAGCATTGGAAAGATCAAGCGGAGGCTGCTGCGGAGAAGATGGAGGTGTTACAAGTCGAGCAGCAGAAGGCTCGGGATCAGATGGAACACTTTCAAAAGTCCTGCAAGGATATGAGAGAACACAATCATTCTTTGAGAGATCGTCTATCGGAAAAGGATGGTGAGATAAGAAAATGTCTTGAACAGAGTGAACAATGGGAAAAGGAGTTGAAAGATACACAAGGTAAATTGGAAGTCAAAACGAAGCAATTTATAGACACTCAATATTCGGCGGCGGTAGCTCAAGGCAAGGTTACTTCCTTGGAAAAGCAGCTGGCAGAAGATAAGGGCATTATTGCAACCAAGGAGCAAGAATTGAAGGAGCAAGTCTCACAAAAACAAAAGGTCGTCACTTTGTTAGATGAGCAGAAGAGGAAGACAAACGCGGTATCCGAAGAATTCCGACAATTGGAGCTAGATCAAAAGAGGTTGCTCGTTGAACGAAACAAACTAACCTCTGAAAACACTCAGCTGTCAAGAAATCTCGAGGCAGAACGCAAGGCCACTCAACGTCAGCAGCAACTGATTGAAGATGCAAATGCAGCTACTCGGATAGCTCGCGATGAATGCGAAGTATGGAAGAAGGAAATCGATACCATGAAGAAGAGAGAAGATCAATTCAACAGAGAGGTCATCAAGTTGAAAAGGGAGAATGAACTCCAGTTGGGAAGGGTGCAACAAACGGAAGATAAACTGAAGAAGACTGGAAACGATCTGTTACAAAATGAGCAGATCATAGCATCCGTTGAAAAGGAACTTGCTGCAACGAGGGATGCTGCGGCGAAGCAGCTATCACTCAATCGACGATTGGAAAGTGATTGTGATGGTTTGAGGCACCAAGTCACCGAGTCTCGGGCATCATGCGAGCGATTGATGGATGAAATCAAGATACGAGATGCTCAATCAAAGGAGCTGACGAGGGAAATTGAAGCATTGGAGGGCAAGTTAGAACAGCATAAACAAGAGCATGATGCCATCAGATCTGAGAGAAACGATGCGTTGGGGCAATTGACAGACTCTCGAACTGATGTCCATCATTTGGAGGATAATCAAAAGAATCTAAAGCGAGAAATTGCGACTCTCAAATCAGAACTGGCAACAAAGGACTCGGCATTGGTGAAAGAAAACTTCGATTGTCGAAAAGAAAGGGCGCAAAAGGATATGCTCGTCGATGAAGTGGCAAGGCTGAAAAAAATTATTGCATCAAATGAGGACAATATAAAGACACTAGAATCACATGTTTCGCAGATGAGTAGTGCGATCCGGAAGCTCGATGAGACTGCATTACTTCAAAGGAAAGAATATGATCAGATAATTCATGAGCGGGACATTTTAGGGACACAGCTCATCCGTAGGAATGATGAGTTAGCCTTATTGTATGAAAAAGTCAAAATCCTTCAGGGAACTCTCCACCGAGGAGAATTGCAGTATAACAATCGTTTGGAGGACATTCGATTGCTCAAACTAAAGATTCGGGACTTGCAAAGACAGCTGAATATTGCTCAAGGTGGGCAGGAAAATGTCGCGGATCTTTCCAGAAACCTGATTCAAGCTCAGAAAGATTTGTTGAAGGAAAAAGTCAAAGTGAAGGCTCTTTCTGAAGAGCTCGAAAATCCAATGAATGTTCATCGGTGGCGCAAGCTGGAAGGCAGTGATCCTGACGCATATGAAATGATACAGAAGGTCCACATACTGCAGAAGAGATTGCTTGTCAAGACAGAGGAGGTGCGTGTGCTTGAATTTTCCTATCAAAAAATCAGGTATTTTGTTAAAATGATGTTGTCAATGCATAACATTGATTTTTTAATCCGCAAAGGTAATAAAGAAAAATTCCATCATCCAAGAGCAGGAACAACGCCAAATAGAAATGGAGAAAAATCTTGCCAGGCAACCGGGATTTGATGTTGTAGAACAGATGAATTCCTATCAACAAGACGTGAAAAAGAAGTCCAAGCAAATGAAGGCGATGGCGAGTGAATTGAACATGCACCAAGCGCAGGTAAGCAATATTGTGCCGAGGAGGTTTGGTTCATTGAATTACTCTGAACTAGGTCGAAGTCTTATGACATTCGTTTGCTTTGATAGGTGAATGAATACAAGCGCGAGATCGACAAATTGTCGACTGAGCTTAATAACTACAAGCGAAAATACTTTGAGCAAAAGCGACGTGAGGCAATAGCACAAGAAAAAGAAATGGGAATATTGTCGGAGTTGTCGCTGGATAATGATGTTAAGCAGAACAACAGAGATACGACAAAAACTCGGTTTCTCGGAGGTGGTTTCGCTGTCAAATAAATCTACAAGTTATTATCTATCTTCCGTACGATTGCTACTGAATTTATTGATAACACATTACGACACTCCTACGGTAGTTTTGATGCCCTCCTTGACCATTTGCTTTCCCGCCGATTTGGCAAGCTTTTTGACATTTACAACCCTCCTAGCCGTCAACGCCGTCCTTCCAAAATTAGCAGTTGCACCGGCCGTGTGTCTCACTAATTCTGCAGCCTCTACGCCATATTTCTTGGCGACGAACGAAGTAGCCTGCATCTGTGCCGATTTCACCATAATCTCGTACCCTTCCGAAGCCCCGCCGCCAACTTCGGCATAGGCAAGGAAGGATGCCAAAAGCAAATTCCTCGCTTTTTTCTTCGAACGTCCATCTCCGTCTTTGATAGCAGCGGCCCTTCCAACTTTTCCACCCAAAACATCCGAGATTTTGTCACTTAACTGGACCGCCTTCGATAGTGCGAATTCGGAGGCTGACCGCGCGGCTTTGGCAGCAACGATACTAGATTTAGTCACCTTTATCTCCTTCGTGTTGGTGACCGACTCTCTTTTCTTCTCTCCGTAACTGTCGATTTTTTCGGCGCCCACTTTACTAGCGCTGACAATAAGACTTGAGATTTGAAGAGAGGTACGAAATATGGCTCTCGATAAGGCGTCGTCTGGAAGTTCCTCTGGATATTTTACATCTTGTTTTACTTTCCCGCCTTCTTCCTCTTCGGGAGCTCCTTCGACGGTGATTAAGTCAGAAGTTTGGTCATGAAATTTGGTTCGAGCAGCGAGCAATCCTTCCATGTGCAAAATCATTCTGACATCCGTACATTCCGTGAAATCCAAAAGGATGCACTCTTTCGGAAGTAATAGTACAAATTCTTTCTCGGAAACTTTTGTTGTGGCATCGTCCATCATTAAATAAAATACTATGACATCTTCCACGTCCGGTTGTCTCCGATCGGGATTTTCCGTCACTGTGCACTCGCCCACTAACACCACATCATCGGCGGTACCTCCATCGGGATCCCTCCACGTCAATTTGCCACTTGCCAGAGCCTTCTCTCCTTTTTCCAATTCGCCTTTGCAATATTGATCGGGGTTGATTTTGTAAATCGTCACTTTTTCCAACGAGGCAACGGCGCCGATGTCATCCGAGCCGGCGGGAAAGTAGCCCGGTTCGTTGGGGATCTCGTAGCGGGAAGGTTCGCCATTCTTTCCGTGGATGTAGCTTGGATTTTCGCTTGGGATGGTGGCATCGAATGCCACGTCGGGATTGGCTTTGCCCATGTTTATATTATGGTGTTGGTATTATTATTTATTGCGCCGTAGTCCGTAGTCAAGTAGCGATCGCTTGTGACGGTCTCAACCCAAAATCGAACTGTCTATGAAGAACAATGCAATAGTACCAATTCATGATTTGTAGAAATGTGCAGGATATAAATAGAGGGGGGATGATACTATAATTTTTTCAGTCCGGTCTTGGATTGATGACTACCTCTAAGTAGAGCTCTTGTGTTTTGTGGATTGTTCATGGTGAAAAGCAACAGGTACCGCCCATATCGCACGATACGATAGAGGTCATGTCAGGGGGGTCAATCGGTCGATTATTATAAAACCTTTATAATGGAGAAACATTAAAAATGTTATGTAACAACTTTTTATCAAATTATAAAGGTACATAAATCTTTTCAAATGACGATACCATTCCTTTCTTCTTTTGTCGACTTTTTTCTCCGTCGTCAAACTTCATCACCGAATCCCTGATGCCCCCTTGATGTTTTACTACCCTCGAATCTTCCGCCGCATTGTCTTCGTTTTCATCTAATTTCTAATAGATCTTCGAAACGTTTCCTGTTCAAATAGTTAGTCTTCATCAGAACCTGAGCGAGCTCGAGTCAGACTCGGCTGAAACTACCTCCGTATTTCTCACATCCACGTTTCTGCATCGCAGATTGATTCCAGATACGCCATGACGGTCCACGCCTTCCACATCTTCGACCGTAAAGGTAAAACGCTTTTCACCAAACGCTATTCCTCCATCGTGAAGAACCAGCCGGTGCAGGATGCAGAACTCTTGTCGGAGCAGAGAAAATTAATTTTTGGAATGCTGTTCAGTCTTCGCGAATTGGTTGGAAGTCTTACTCCCGAGGGGGAATCGCCAGGTGTGTGGATGTGTGTTTGGGTGTGATTTTTTTCATTTTTCTTTCCATTTTCGGTTGTCCCTGTCCTTGCCGATGTAGTTTGGGCTTGAATTCTTTGTCGCTAATTGTTTCATCTTCAATTGTGGGGGGCGCCCGTTGTCCGTTTCTTCCTTCGCGCCATCAGCACTTCATTCGGTAAGAACTGGGGCGGGGACATTACATTGCTACGAAACAATATCCGGACTTAGAATGGCACTCTACACAAACAACAATCCAAACATGGGGTCCAATGCACGCAACCTCGACACCTCGAAAACATCATTCCAAAATGCATTGAAACACATTTATTCGGAACTGTGGGTAGATTGCGTAGTGAGGTCACCGCTGTATCGACCGGGGGATATTCAGGTGGATGGAAATGGGAATGATGTGGGGAGGTTTGATATTCGCTCTACCAATTTTGAGAAGAAGTTAGATGCTTATTTGGCTTCGATGCCATGGTTTCGCTGAGGTTAAATCGCAGAATGCAATATTTTGAAACATGCCAAAATTACTGACGAATCCTGAGTACAAATATTAGAATGATTTCATTCTATATGATACAACAAAACGCTTGAAAGAGTATCGCGCATGATACTTTGATGCCATTGAATGATGTTTTCAGCAAAGTGAACAAAATATTATGTGAATAGTTACGGATGATTGGAGGAAATGAAGGAAATCGGAATGTGTAAAATTTTGCATTGTCCTGGGGTGAATTGTGTTTGCTCTAATGTGATCATTACTCGATACATCGTTCCGCATCCAACTAAATATGTGTTAAAGAGTGGAAGAGATTTTGAACCAGAATTTTCTACTTGGCTCCATAACCTCCGCCTCCTGGAGATTCAATTACTAGCCTTTCCCCTACGTTGATTGGCCCGCTACGCTTAGCTCCAATATTCAGTGATATTCCATTTTTCTTGATCAGAAGGTTTCTTCCTGTCTTCGCGGGCTCGCCTCCTTCCAGGCCGTAAGGCTGGAGGCACCTCCTCTCGCTGAGAATGCTCATGACTAGAGGACGAAGGGGCTCTATCTCACGAATCACGCCGTCACCTCCCTTGTGCTTTCCGTCCCCACCACTTCCTTTTCTCAATCCGAATTGCCTCAAGAGAACTGGATATCTTCTCTCCAAAATCTCTGGGTCTGTGATGCGAGTATTGGTGCAATGTGTGTGAACTCCACTGCGCCCATTCCAGGTTGGCCCGGCGCCTGCCCCACCGGCAATAGTTTCGTAGTAGCCGAATTTGTTGTCTCCAAAAGTGAGGTTATTCATGCATCCTTGACTGGCTGCACATGCTTTGAAAGCTTTCAGGACAACGTCAACAACTCGCTGACTTGTAAGTACGTTGCCTCCTACAACACCGGCATCATCAGATGGATTCAGGATGGAGTATTGAGGAATCTTGAACTCGATCGGTGCGAGACAACCCTGATTCAGTGGAATATCTTGACCGACAAGTGACCTGAGTGAGTAAATCACAGCTGAATATGTCACAGCTGGGGGGGCGTTGAGGTTGCCAAGAATTTGTGGACCAGTCCCTTCGAAATCGAAGCAGGCACTTCCTGAGTCAGGGTCGATATTGATTGTAAGCTCGATAGGCGTTCCGTCGTCCATGTAATCGATTGCATGAGTTTTTGTCCCATGCTGGGAAGCGAAGTCTTTCAACATGTGGCGCACCGCCATTTCTGCATTATGCTGAATGAAGTGCATGTATGCCTCGACCGTATCTAGGCCATTTTCCTCGACAAGCTGGTGTAACAATCGAATACCAGAGTTGTTCGCTGCGACTTGAGCCCGCAAATCACTAAGGTTGTCTTTCAGATTCCTCGTACCTCCAAACTCCTGGTTGACTAAGATGTCAGTGATCTGAAAACAAGACAAGATGGAAAGAAGTTTTAGAAGGGAAATCGGTCAAACATCGGTGCAAGAAATGAAAATGGCACTTACTCCTTCCTCTTGAAATCTTCCGTTTTTCACTAGCTTGAACGCAACAATTCTAGCTCCCTCTTCTTCCAAGTTCGTCGAATGTGGAGGCATCTAGAAAGACGTGAAAACAACGGTTTTATAGCACGCGTTTAGATAACTTCTATCTGTGATGAAGAATGTCGAGAAGATTTAAATCGACTTACCGATCCTGGTGAAATACCCCCAATGTCAGAGTGGTGACCGCGACTAGCCACGAAGAAAAGGATTTTACCTTCGTGAAACACCGGCGTAATGACTGTTATGTCCGGCAAATGCGATCCTCCTGCAAGCTGAGGATGATTTGACACGAACACGTCTCCTTCGTTGATTCCCTCACGGCCTTCGCTGTTCCAATATTCTACCTGGAATCTTACAGCTGACTGCATGGCCCCTAGATGAACAGGAATATGTGGTGCATTTGCCACCAATCCACCATCGTTTGTGAACAAAGCGCAAGAAAAATCCAAGCGTTCCTTGATATTGACAGAAATCGCAGTTCTGGCCAAAGTTCTGCCCATTTGTTCTGCTATTCCCATGAATCGATGAGCAAAAATAGACAACTGCACCGGATCTTCTTTTATCTCCACCTTTTTCCCGTCGTTTGCAGCATCGCCGTATGCCTCTTCTTCGTGCTGTCTTGGTTGAACTGTAATATCAAGGTCTCCATCTGCTGTAACAAATGCTTTGCATCCAATTTCCAAAACAATCGTACTAATAGATTGCACAACGATGGCAGGACCTGGAATTTCGTGACCCGGTTTCTAGCCGATTGACGAATCATAATCAAGTGGCGCAATCGGCAAGATATGAATTTGTACGGACATTAACGCAACAAGTGAAATAAAGTCATGATGTAAACAGCCAACTTACCAAATCTTCGAACTTTTTGAACGGTGGTGAGCGATGAGGAATGAAACGTAAAATTGATGTTTTGCGTGTGATGAGAGAGTCGTCGTGGCTTGATTGTGAAACTCACCTTGTACGTAGACACTGTTTCCCAGCCATTTTCAAAGTAAGCTCTACAACTTCCGAATGCAGGTGGCTCTCCCAGCGATGGGACGGGAGGAGGTGGGGTCGGAGTGGCTCCAGGAACAATGGCCCTTACACGGAAATCATCAATCAACAAATCTCTTCCCTCAAGGTCAAATCCAAATTCTCTATGGTATTGGTCAACAAATGTTCGCGCATATGGGAGGGGCGAATCACTATTGTTGCTTTCTAGAATCATGATTGCGTTATCTGTCCCTTCGTAGCGCATGTTCAAGTATTTCTCGATCACGATCGAGTCTTCCGAATATCCCTGCTTTACGAGCGAGGCACGTGCCTTTTCCGCGAGATGTCTCAGACGAGCTTCTCGGGTCGCCGCAGATGGATCTTGTTCCTCGTCAAACCCACCAGATGCCTTTGAGACACCATAGATCTCCTTCGCGGGCTCCTGCTCCTCTGCAACTGCATCCGCCATGGACAAACCATAAGCCGATAGAATCCCACCGTACCTGTGAACGTAAACTTTGGTGATTCCTAGCGCTCTCGCCATAGCACACGCGTGTTGTGGGCCGGCTCCTCCAAAACATGCCAATGCATGCTTTGTGATGTCGAAACCTCTCATTTGAGTGAGGTTACGGATTGGACGACACATTGCCTCGTTGGCAACTTGGATGAAGCCCCAAGCAAGTTCTACAGTGGCAGTGCAGTCTAGAATGAGCTCGAAACCGTACATGAAAAAATGATGTTCAGGTTTGTCATACTTTGGCTCACCTTCAATGGATCTTCCCGTTGCTTCTTCTTCTCCGGCAATCGCCCTAAATGCAGCTCTTGCACCTTACAAGGGAAGTCATTCGTTGGAATCAAAGCGTAAGTCGCCATTCTCGAAGTAACAATTCCCAAAACTAAAGAGAGTCAAAAATCTGCAACTCACCTTCCAAATCCAGAGGTTCATCTTCATTTGGTCCAAAAATATTTGGGAAATAGTCAGGAATTACTCTTCCCAGAACAACGTTGGCGTCGGTAACGGCAAGATATCCATTTTTACGGTAGCAAACTGGACCAGGATGTGCTTTTGCAGACTCGGGCCCTACTACGAAGAGGCCGTTTTGAAGAAACAAGCGTGATCCTCTGAAGGTTGTGGTTGTAATGAAAAGGTATTTAGCGGTGAATTTTCGGTATGGTAGCAGCTTCGCAAGCATGATATGTGAAAAATGAAAATCAGTCGTCTTACCCTCCAGCTGCGACAGTGTGAATATCTAATTGAGGAGCTGTTACATCAAATAAGAGTGGCAAGCATAAAGGATATTATTATGAATGCTGAAGTTCAAATGTCCATATTTTTGAAAGGCATATTTCGCACCTTGAATAGAAACACCAGCGGTAGTAGTCTCAAATACAAGTTCCAACGTCCCATCATACCTCGAAACATCTGTACTCGTCCCTCCCATATCGAAACCGATCACCGGCATGGGCTTTGCACTTTCACTACCCGGACTAGGACGATAAGAAGTCTTTGCGTAACCCACGACACCACCCGCAGGTCCACTCAAAATTGCCTGATGTCCTCCAAAATCATTTACCGGTGTGAGACCTCCATCACTCTTCATGAAATCCAACCGCACATTCGTCATGAGACCTTCGTCAAATCCCTTGGTGAATCCCGCCAAATATTCCGTAATTTTCGGTGTCAGATACGCTGCAGCACATGCGGTTTGTCCACGAGGAACCATTTTGACCATGGCCATGACCTCGTGACTCATGCTGATTTCCGTGAAACATGCCATGGATTTGGCAACTTCTGCGACAATCTTTTCGTGTTCCGGGTAGACATACGAATGGATAAATACAATGGCAAGACTCTGAATTCCCTTATCTGCCAATTTTTGAAGCGAAGCTCTCACGGCATCGACATCGGGTGTTTGCAGAGGAATGACCTTTTCGCCCGTCACTCCGGTAACTCGCTTTCCGACACCCGCCGTCGGCCAACCTCCCTTCGAAACATCATCGCTCTCCTTCGTATTCTCCAACGAAGCAATCTCCTCTCGAGACTTCTCCTCGTCAAAAAACTCCGCCAACATAACCCTCTCCTCCACTTCCACCACCTCCTCATACAAAACCTCCGGGGCCGCACAGGTCAGATCGAATATATTCTTCCTCGTCTGATCTCCAATCTGCAATAAATCGCGAAACCCCTTGGTGATAATCAAACCCATCCGCTCTCCCTCCCTCTCCAACAAGGCATTCGTTGCCACGGTAGTTCCCATGCGAATGCTCCCGATGAGAGAGGTATCGACGGGGGTTTTCCGAGGATGTTTTTTTCCGGTGGGATCGTGGGCGTCGAGGACGCGGCGTATGCCTTCGGTGGGTGCGTCGTCGTAGTTGGCGGGGTCGACGGAGAGGAGCTTGGAGACGAGCTCTGCGCCGTTGGGGAGGGTGGCGTGGACGTCGGTGAAGGTCCCGCCGCTGGAGATGTGGTTGATGGGGGTTGGGTGGTAAGTGTGGCAGATACGGCGAGAGAAAGCTAGGAAAGGATCTCGCTTGGAACGTAAGAACTCACCGATCGATTGCGAAGTGGAACTTCCCATCGCCATCAGGATTATGAGCCATCATCTTGGATACGCTACTACTTTTCGGTTCGTCCTTTGAATAACACGGATGCAGAATAACTGAATGATGGGGCAAGAAGGCCTCAGTCGATGGCACCGACGAAAATATTACTAAGTAAATACCGACGCCGGCCACAAGAATGGTATGGAGTCGGGTTCGATTCCAGGAAATTATATTCATTGGGGCTGCCGTGGAATTGCGGCAGAATTGATATCTTTTGAACCGAGAAGAGAGAGATGTAGTGGTAACAGAAATATGGTTTTCGGATTTTTGTCTGCGGATATTATGAAGAGATTTCTATCTGTTTGGCCTTGACGTTTTCTTCGTCATTGTGGGAGATGAAGGATGATGATCTGCGGCGCGTTGATGGATTGGTAAACAATACGTATGTTGCAGTGATTTTGGTCCCGCCACTGCGGTGTCCTCACGGTGTCACGGGAAAAAGATCTTGGATACCAAGCACATGAAAAGATACATTTTCCTGTTGGTTCCTTCCTTGCATTTTACGTACTTTATCAAAGTGACATAAAAATGAAAAATATTGGAGAAGAAAAACATAAACACTTTCCACCTCTCGAGTCACCGCCGAGCTCTATCAGTTTCGTTGAATAGTACTCTAGTACTGAGAGTTAGATAGGTAATAATGCACGTACGGTAGTAAAAAGTAAAAATAGATGAGTATTTTCCTTCAAAACATTTTGTGTCGGACAGGTAATTGGAATTGCGACCAGTCAAGTTACGTCTGGGTATTTTTATACCATAATTTGTAATTTGATACACAATTATTCGTTCGATTATGTCTGGATAATAATATCATTTCATCGAGAAGATATCTACCTAAGACTATCATCTACTCTATGCTATGAATAGCAAATCACTTTCAACACAGGCCTTTTAGTGATTGAAAAAAACTAATTGACTTTTTCACATGCAAGATGCAAGAAACGAAATCCGTTTCGTCACAACTATAATATCGTGGAACAAAAGAACAAAATTCAAAGCGACCCAAGGCCAATCAACGCATCCAAAGCCGCCGTCGTTGCCTTCCATTCCATAAGTGGATCTTCGTAATATGACCTCACCAACTCTTTCGTTGCCCCACTCATCCCCTCGGTCGCAATGGGATTGAACACATTGTTGTATACCGCCATATCCAAATACCTCAAGTGCGAAATCAAATCTTCTCTTAACTCAAGGGCTTCGATTTCGTCTATGGCATCTGCATAATCATTGAGTATTTTCTTTGATCCACCGCTCGTCCATAGGTCGGAGAGGGGTGGTTTGATTAGGATCGCTCTTACTGGAAAGATAGATTGCAGCAAACATAATGCAAAACCATGTTGGATTTGGTTTTTGGTTGGATGTTGGATAATATTTTTATCGATTGAATTTTGTCAACAAAAACATTGGAATGAATATTGAATTTCAATGAAAAATCCTTACCGGAATCCCATTTTTCTGCCTTGATCAAATCAGGCACTTCGTTCAACTGATCCCTCGCTTGCTTCAATTGTCCGACCAACTCATTCAAATCTGCAGCTAGGGCTTTGTCATCATTCTTCGGGACGCTGAAAATTGATAAAAACCCAAGTGACGAGGTTATTGCCTTAGTGACGAGTGTGCGTCGGCTTTGTGACGCTAGTGCACGTGCACGCGTCAATTGCCCTTCTGATACTGATTCAATGGGTGGAGGGGAGAGCGGTGATGGCGATGCGGATAATGGCGTTTTTGATCGTCTACGATCGCAAATACCCAGAGATGAAATTGGTTGGAATGATAGGCATCGTGTTGGTAATAATGTGGCGATAGCAATGAGGACGAAATGATAAGTCGATTTGGAAGTTAGCGCCATGGTTGGTGGATTTTGTTGAGACACAAAATAAGACAAAAATAATATTGTGTCCGAGGCAGGCATTTTTTTCAAATGGTGTCAGGGTATGGGAAGACAATGGATTAGCGATAATATGTACTGAATTCCTATTTCAAAGTCCCTGAAAAATCGCTAATCCAGTATCTTCCGTATGGTATTGTACGTCCTAAAAAACAATCACTTTTACACTACACTTGTATTAATCGTAATTTCAAGGGAACGTACAATGCTGGTAAATTCATAGAGTTGCCACGATACGAGTTCATATCTTTTTACCTCAACTTCATGCACAGGATATTGTACCATAGCAGTACGTATCAATGTCAACCTAAAAATCACATCATCTTTTCTTCTCTACTACCGGCCTCAGACCTCAGACACAATCAATCTGGGAGGATAAAAAATTTTTTTTTTCAACAAAGCCACAGACCATGACGATCGGCTCCATCTGCAACGCCATATCCATTGCTGCAGCCTTCATATCAACGGCCAACAATGCATCCGCATTCTCTCAAAGGCTTTCTTTGTTGCGGTCAGCTAGGGAATACTCGCACTCGATGCAAACAATCGCAGTGGCCGAGGGGGACCCGGCAGTATCATCATCTTTCGTGGTGGCTTTGACGCGGGAAGAAGGAAAAAACGACAAACTCCGCAGGGCTCTGACATCCAGTGAGAAAATTTCTGAATCCGTCCAAGTCCTTGAAATCCCATGCATCGTCCATGCCGATGGCCCTGACAGCGAACGCCTCGTCCCTACTCTGTCATCAACACAATTCGATTACGTTGCCATCACATCCCCTGAAGCAGCAAAAGTATTGGCAAATGCATGGAATGAAGCGGGACGTCCAAAACTTGGCACGGTAGTGGCAGTTGGAAAGGCAACACAGGATGCTTTGGTTCAAAATGGAATTCAAGTTGGTTTCGTCCCGAGCAAAGCAACTGCAGAGACGTTGGTGAAGGAACTTCCACAATCAGAAGCAGCAACCAGCGAGGGTAGAAAAACTACCATTTTTTACCCTGCATCGGCGAAGGCTAAGAACACTCTGCAAATTGGACTTGAGGAACGGGATTTTGATGTTCTCCGATTGAATACATACGACACTGTTCCTGCGAAGTGGGATGCC
>JALLPE010000100.1:0-24443 GCA_036940025.1 Conticribra weissflogii
TCATGAGCACGTGCCATGCACGTGCCCCTTTGTCCCTCTCTTGTTTTGTCTCTGTGTGCATTGAATGCCTTGTCTAGTTCTAAACCCACCGTTTCATAATTCTAAAATATAGTTACTCAAAACGGGGTATATCACCCACATTGTCACATGAGGACTTGGGAGTAGTCCTGACAGCTAAAAAAATAAGATCATAATGTTACAAGCAGCAGACCTTGTCATCCATGATGACAACTATTTCTTAAGCCACTGGCCATTCTGGCCATTGCTGCTGCACTAATGGGTGATTGACATCCCCAGAAACAATGCTGGCTTGCTCCTTTGTTGGTGATGTTGATAAAGGGGTAGCAAACATGGTTGTGCTTGCAACAGTTCTTATTGGACTATGATTTCACTGATAAATTAATGTCTGATGTAATTTTGTATACCAAAAATTATTTGTATTGACATTTGATTTACTGAACTGAAAGCATTCCAAACATTGTTATGTTAATTGAAAAGTCCTATAGTGACCTGATCTGATGGAAATAGTGAATGTCATTGTCAATGGTCAAAAATGATTATTTCCCAACAGTATAAACAGAGAAAGAGGGGAAATGTCACTGAGGTACAAACTTCTCTTTTCATTTCAAAATTATGTTACTCAGGGGATTTTGAATACTATTTTATCATTGTGATATTTTTATTTCAAACTTATGGATGTGATTAGTCACCATGATATTATTCCTCAAATTCTCAAAGCAAAACCATATGATAAAGCCTGTGACAGACCTCTTTGATGTGTAATGACTTGCAATGATGTAATAACAATGATGTCATAATCTTTTTTAATTCTTTACAACTTTACATTAAAATTTGTTTCCAACTAAGGTACAAGGCTCAACATGACACAAAATTGTCAACACATTAGTGAAATGTCAGGAGAAGGCATCAAAATTATCAAACTTAAAAAATGTTCATACACTGTGCTTCTCTTGTCCTAAAAAGCTCAAAAATAATGGTTGGGCCTCATTTCTGTTAAAGGCTACAAATCTAGAATGAATATTTGATTTTGTCTCATTTCTGCAGAATCCCAAATTTAATGCTTGAATTCGATTTTCAACACAAATAAAATCTGATGCATTGCTGTAGTCAAATGTCAGCAATTTGGTAGCATATACTGTTCTGAAATTCTGAAGGAGTTTCAAACTAACCAAAAGCCAAGGCATTGTATTACCTCTCACTCATGGCCTTGTACTTTCTTGAATGATCACATGTGACTATATTATTATATAAGATCTGCAACCAGATATCATCATCATTGAAGGTTGGTTGTTCTTTTATCATATCAAGAGCAATTTTCCTTAACTACAACCAATGTGATAAGTGGATTCTTTTTAGAGAAAATGATGGTAATCATGCATGTGAAACTCTGTATTCAAGTTCCAACTCATTCAAGTTAAGAAGTCAGTATTGTTGAGTTGTTATTACCAGCACTGATGATGCTGATTTTATTGTTGGACTTGAAACATCATCAAAATGGAAACCAGTTAGAGCAAAAAAACAACAACTCAGGTAAATCAGAATGGACACTTTAGTCACAATTTTTAAATTCAATGAAGTGAAAAAATGTCAATAAATATGTTCAATTCAACAAGTTGCTTGTTCTTCAATTGTCTTGATATATCATGAAATAAACCAATCAGATCCCACTCCTCCCACTCCTCCTAACTCTCCAACTTTTCCACCTTTTTGTCATATTCATCTATACATACTCCAACAATCCTTCCATTTTTCAGCTTCACAGATTCTGTCTCCAATGTGGAATCATGATAGAAAATCTTGTTTCCCTTATGAAAATCATTGCCAAAGTTCAATGCCTGAAGTTTTTTTGACCATTTCTTGAAACTGGTTTGATTGTATTACGTTTTCTTGGATGGAGTGACATTTTTATCTTTGGGCATGGTCTGGACTAATAATGTTACAAAGATTTGAGATTATTTTTCGTGGTTGTTTTGAACCAAAAAAATAATCCTTTGCAAAAAATTCTTAAAATTCAGATTTTCATCATTGATCAACTATTCTGGCTTCAGTGCCTGCATGATTGCCGATTGGAGCAAGTTGACAAAGAAATATGTTATGGCATAGTTTGATTGTGCAATACAATATAGCACTTCTGGATCATTCATCTTGCTTGGTTGTATACAGACATAACAATACAGAATCAATCATTTTGACTACCCTTCTACTTTGTGTTATGATACCTGTTGTTTGTTTTGGGTTAATATTAGTTTGAGCATTATTTCTTGTTGTGATTCAAGAAATTGTTCATTTTTTATTTTTTCATCCAATTTAGCAATCATTTCAAGTTGAGCAGTGTAGGGCTGCATAGCAAAGGATAAATGAGTTGATTGTTGATTGTTCATCCAGTTTCGAATTGCCTAGAGCATTTCCCCTGTTGGCAACAAAGAAGGGAACAGCAAATTGTCAAGAAACCCATTTTTGAATCAGGACCAATTTATTTCAAAGATCATAGTATTGTTTGCAATTTTTGACATCCATTGGACTCTAAGAATATTTTATGATGTTGGTGGAAATAATGTTTCTGTGATTTTTCAATAAAAGAAACTTACCTGATCTATTGCTCTTGTACTAAGGATGATATGAGGTGAACAAATAGAACTTTGTCTTTACAAAAAACACCAATGACTGAGCCTTTCACCTGCTTTGTGTGCAGATTTTATGAGGATTTGGTTCAAGCAGCTGAATGTTAAATGCGTTTTTATTGTTCTTTCTTAGGGGGTGTCAAGAATGATTCAATATACTCAGCTCTATTGCACACAGTGATCATTTTAAGCAAAGTATTTCAAATGATTTATTACATCAAAACATATTCATGAAAAAGACAGATCATACTCATATGCCATACATACAAGAAAGGAAAACAAAGTTATTGTCTGCTCTTTGACAATGATGAAATTCTAAATACCGCATACTCCCAATATCCTTTTGAGAATAATATTTTCTTGTGCGTAAATCATAAAGGGGCTCACACATGAAGAAACTATGCAAAAGGACTCAATCTAGATGTAGGTTGTAAAATATAATACCATGATGTATGAGTATTGTGAATTGTTTTGACTTTTTGATTGCATGTCTTGCCATATTTGGCGGAAGCTCTTTTCATATGGGGCTTCTTTGTCATCATACCTGAGGTGATGGTTATATTTGATAAAATAGTAATACATATGGATGTAACCTAAAATAGATATTGTAATGTACTACAATTTGTTTCACTCATGAAGTTGAAAATTTACCAAACCATCATTTGAATGATTCAAAAACAAGGAGATTTTGCTAAAGTTGAGCACACCCTCCAATAGGAGCATGTACATGAATTCAATGCCTGATTTAATGCTCACATTCACAAAAGGTTTTATTCAAAGGAGAGGAGACAATATTGAATATGGTGATGAGAAATTACAAACAATTCTGACTGAGCATAATATTGGAAGTTGGAAGGCTTGGATTGCAATTCTATCATTGACCTACTTTGGAGTAAGTGTTGAAACTTTTTTGTATGAACAGATATTGGCATGTAAATATTATTCTCGGGATTATGTAAGCCAACATTTTTACAAGCAACATGAGTAAAATATTCTCTTCAACTGATAATGATGCTTAGTTTTCTTCCATGATAGATGCAATTGAATTGGATCAGAGTTTTGCAGGTGAGAAGACTTGCATTCATCTAGAGTCTAAACAAAAAAATGATTGAAAGTTTGGTCTCAATGGAGGGTCGTTAGAGATAAGTCTTATTCTTTTCATCACCACTCCCTTGATTTAAGATGGATAAACCAATGAAGATGGTGACCTAAAGGTGTGTGCCAGTGATGAACTACTTTAGGTACAAACCATGGCTTTTTATCTTGAGTTTCTTTTCTTACATGGTACTTATTCATGGTTTTTGTTGATCCTTCCTACAATTCAGGACTGATCCGTTACCAGCCTAATGATTTTCGATCCATGTTGCTCTTGGAAGGAGTGTTCTTGGAAAGACTTATACTATTGTACGAATGTTTAACCGAAAACAAGGGACGGAACAGATTTTATTCGCATTGATCAATTCCGCAAAACTCGAGCGAATGGAGGCATCTATTGACTATCAACGATAACATCAACGACAAACAATAATTTTCTTTGAAAACAAAATACAATGAAAAATTGCAAACGAATGCAAAGCTAACAAACCTGAAATGGGGTCATTGTAGCAGACAAACGATTCATAATCGAAAAGTTTTGGAAAGAAAACCAGCTAAAGTTTCAAAAGCAAAAAAAGAATTAAGCGCAAATGAACAATTGCTGGTGGATGA
The DNA here is from genome assembly GCA_036940025.1 of Conticribra weissflogii. Lineage (NCBI taxonomy): Eukaryota > Bacillariophyta > Thalassiosirophyceae > Thalassiosirales > Thalassiosiraceae > Conticribra > Conticribra weissflogii. The sequence continues at coordinate 4,350 of JALLPE010000100.1, forward strand.
GCGGACAGCACTCGTCAGTTCATTTTGCAATTATCGTGCCATTCCTTGAATAATTCTCAATCGAATGACTTCATTGATTACACAAAGTCCAAGCAACATGAATTGCGAGGAAAGGGCTTTTTGCATGTTTCAGAGTCCTGAGTATCAGAGGGTCATCGAACTCACACGAAAAAGACGACGTTTGGATAGGGTACTCGAGGAGCTGACGATCAAACGTGAGAATGAATTATCGGATAAAAAGAAGAAGCTATTGGAGTATCTTATCAAAAAGTATATCCCAAGAACTCTCAATTATTACAACAAAACTATCGAATCGATAGTAAACCGCGAGAATGAAAGAGTTGCAGTGCAAAGTGGGAAATGCACGGGCAAAAATGTAGAGTTCATTGAAAAGGGCAATGATGCCAATTTGAACTTGAAAGGAGAAACTGAATATCCAGCGTATTTGTCGAACTTATTCGTATGAAAATACAACCGCATTGCTCGGTGTCTCTTGGTCGCAAAGAGTTCGAGACAAGCGTTCAATCAACCGGGAATCCAATATCCCAAAGAGTTGTGGATTCAACAAGAATGCAGGTAGCCCAAAATCACGTCAATACTGCGACAGAATTTTGCTTGCATTTTGATGAGTAAAAAACCGAGGACGCAGAGTTGCCATCGCAGGGCTCATCGAGAGAGATTAAACGTTCAAGTATAAATAGTTGACGCTGCAAAACGAAACAATCGATACCATCAGGACAAATGGTTATGCGATAAATCTTCTTTTCGATGAGCTGTCGTCCCTAGATTAATCAGAAATTAAAATTGAACAATGAGACCAAATCTAGATATAGGAAAAAGTCATAACTGCTACACGCTACTCGAAGTCAATATCGAATCATCCAGATCGCTTTTCCAACTAGTATCCACAGCCTCCACTTTCCCCAAGATGTAGATGTATAGGCTCTTTGAAACAATTCACCTCGATGAATCGACGCTGGTGTCTCGACAATCCTTGGTCAGTTTTACACACGCAATAAGGTCTTCGCACGTTACACCATAAAAAAAACATGACAAAACATACACGTCTTTTGCTCAAAATTGTCGAGTGACAGAGAAAGAAACCCCAAATCATACCCCGAATAAACATTCACGTTGCCGCACACGAAAAATCTTCCAATCGTCTTACTCGGACTTCCATCAAATTGATTCGGCAAATCCAGGAGATCAGTCACGATGGACTTCGATGAAGGCATTCGATTGCTCGAAAGTCCAGGCTACGAAAGAATTCTCGAACTCCTTCGAAGGAAAGAGAGATTGACCTTCCTCGAAATGGACATGAGGAATAGGAAAGAACTGGCGGGTTCGGATTTCGACAAAGTAAGTTTTGATCACATTCTCCACAATCACATTCAGAGAGGCATGAAAACTTGCGATGCCGAGATCGAAGCGATTATAGTGAGCCGATTGGAAATGGAAGGGTTGGGAAGCGAGGCATTTTCGATGATGGGATCAGAGAGCTATGGCAACGATTCGTTTGTTGAGAACTTTTGGAACAATTGGAGTGAGAGCGAAAGGCGTTTGATATTGAGGGAGGCTGCGGTACGGGAACGAAGATTGCTTGATGCCGTGTACGAATTCAAGGTTCGGATGGATTGGAAATCTCTCAGTGGCAACATTGCCAACGAAACGAGTATGATGCCTCCTGCTCACATAATATGATTAAACATAAAATCAGATCACATCACCTAATACCGTGGTTTCTGATTTAGACACAGTGGTTTCTGATTTAAAGAAATAGTGGTCTTGCCGATAAAAAGACTGCACAATGCGAGTATTTCCCAGGTAAAATTGATTGGCGCTAAAATAATCTCAAAATAATACGTCAGCACTTCTTTCCAAAGGTATATCCGCTCCTATATTGCCCATGCCAAACATCCATACATGATCCGTCGACACACCAAAACGCCGGGAAACCGTGAGAATCCTTAGGCCATAGAAGAGGTGTCGTCGATTCGATGACCGTGGCAACACTGCCAAACAACTGATCAATATGTGCATCATTTTCTCTCTACAAGTTAGAAACCGATGAAAGTTTTCCAATCCTCCAACGATACGAAACTTTAGTAATGAAAATGATCCTCCTTCGAGCCAAACACACGTCCATATAAACTTATCACAAACCATTCATCATGGACTGGAAAAACAGTGCAACACACGTTGAATTCGACCACGCAAACACACCACACCACATCACACACCACACCACATCACACCACACACCACACACCACACACCACCGCCCCACAATCATGCCAAACCAAAGCGTAGACCTCGAAGAAGGCATCCGCTTCCTCCAATGCCCCACCAACAAACCCATCCTCGAAGCGATCCACCTAAAACGGCACTTACCCCGTCTCCATCACGAACTCCTGCTACGAAGAGACAACGCACGGACCTGGATCGAACGGGACGGAATAGAATACGTCCTCGAACATCACCTTCCGAAAATGGCGGAGTCATGCAATTCCGCGATCGAATCGGATATCGTATTGCGACTGGCCGCGGTGGGCGGTGGTGCGGCGGAGGGCGATGTGCACGAGATTCGTACGATGGAGGCGGAGGAGTCGCGATCGTCGGGTGATCCGCGGACGAGTCATTTTTGGAGCGCTTGGTCTAGCGTGGTGAAACATGCCGCGTTGCGCGAGATGGCGGTGAGGAGGAGAAGGTGGTTGGAGGATGTTTACGATTTTAAGGTTCGGATGGATTGCAAGAGTTTGTATGTTGATTCTATGGATGGTTTGGACAAGTTGGCGGAGTTGCTTTCGAAACGAGTTAGGGGATGTTGTTGTAGCGTTCCCGAAGAAACTCGAGTTGTAGCGAACAATACTTCTAGTAAAGAAGTGTTTCCAGAACGAAGATCAATATAAGCAACACGACAGCGAATCTTTCAGAGCGTTACGGTTATCAAGAACCCGTCATCTTCGAACCACTGCTAAGATTTAATAAACTCTCACGGAATCAAAGCCGCCTCGCGAATATCCCGCAGACACTTCATACTCGTCTCCAACGGCATTCCATCCACAGTCGCTTCCATCTTCCCGCTCACTCCATCCCTACATCCCGCGGCAACGCATCGTTCCAACAATTGCACCTCGCTTTCTTCCGTGGGAACGCAACTCTCCACCCATTTGGCCCTCGCCTTTTTCCCACTATCGTCGTCGTCGTCGTCGATGCCATCGAGCTCGTCATTGCAACGAACCAACGCCGCCGCCGCGGCCAAGGCGTACCCACCCCAATTGCTCACGCTCGCCGCGATCAAGTGATCCGCCACGGTCACCGCTCCAATCAACTCCCCCCGGGGAATATGCTCGCGTATTTTCCTCAGGACTTTTCCCATGCCCATTTCGTTTCCTCCGTCTCCCACCGCGATGAATTTCACTTCGGAAGCCCCGCTCCCGCTCTTATCACGCGATCCCTCGCGGGCAACGTCCACGATGCGATGCAAAGGGGCAATCAACCCTTTTTCGTTCATGTTGATTCCGCGCATGGTGTAGCAATTTCCGTCGGAGGCGGGACCGGCCCTTTCGCAGGCGATGATCAAATCCGCCGATCGGGCCAGCGCGGTCAGGCGTTGGGATTGTTGGTCGGTCATTGCCCTTTCGGAGGGGAAGGTCACTAGTGTGAAATTGGATTTCGATTTGGATTTGGATTTCGAGTCGTCATTATTGGCGTCGTCGTTGACGACAGCGGCGCGAAACACGTCCTCGTTGCACTCGTCCGTGACGAGAGTGACGCGATATCCCAGACCCAACGCCGCCGTGGCGATGGCGCACGCTCCGGGAGGACCGTCCGTTTCCGTGGGGGGAGTGTGGTCGACGCAGCATGGGAAGCCCGAGAGGATGACCACGTGTGGCAGTTCGTCGTCGTCGTCGTCGTCGTTGGATCGTTGTTCCCGTCGCGCTGATTTCGTTCGGGTGGTCAAACGAGCCAGGATCTTCGCCGAGGCGAGCAAATCTCCGGAGACTACCAGGTGGATCATGCCGCGTCCTCCGGCGTCGGTGGTGATGACGTCGTTGATTTTGTCGATGGAGGCGGCGATGGTCGGGGAGATTGGTCGGTTTTGTGGCGGTGCGGTCGACATGATGTCGTTGATTTTGGGTTTGTGTTTGTGGACGAGGTTGCCGATCCCGATGTTGATGTCGTGGTCAATGTCGTGATTTATGGAAAAGGCGTTGGTAGTGAGAAACAGGATGCCGGCAGAGAGAAGGAATAGGAAGCTGGTGGTAATATTGATGGTGGGACAGGAGGAACGAGTCGATGCGATCTTGGTTTTTGTGGTCATCGCCATGGTCAGCAGAGCCTTTCAGAATACATAATAATAAAATAGTACCCAACCCCTCTACAGGTGTCTGATGGATTTTGTGAACAGTATCGTAATTAATCCTATTATCTTGCACTCTGGACACTTCTACCTCTCGTAGCCAGGAATAGGTACCATACATACCACATTACCTATAAAAATCCGGAATCGTTTCCTCCGTCCATGATGATGTTCTTGTGTCGCAAAGATACAAAATTGCTTTTACCAAACTTACAAGATTTGTGTCCGGAGTCCGATTCCTGTTAGCTACGGTTGTACTTACATGATATTTCATTTTATTCACATCATAGGTTCACCCATCAGTTCGTTCCCAGTTATTCGTAAATTTCAAAATCCCAAATCTACCTAACATCCAACACTTTAAATCCTTAAATTTTTCATCATTCTTGTAGTAAAGTTCCTAAATCATTATTGTACTCCAAAGGTACAATAGGATTTTAGACAATTATTGGGAATGATACTATACTTAAAACAATTCGAAATAATTGGCAATAGAGTAGGTATTTTTTATGTACAATATGGTACAATAAAAATAATATTATTATGACAAAGTGTGTATCGTGAATGGCCAAAACCACCAGATCGTAATCAATTTTTTATTAACGTCAATTATTTACGTCCATAATCCCCTCCTACATCATGTCCGCCAACCCTCCCCATCCCCGGCCCCAGCCCCAGCCCCACCACCTCCCCCCCGAAATCCGCGGCCTCTTCGGCCCCAAAGGCGACTCCCCCAACTGGCTCGACGCCACAGCCCAATTCCCCAACGGCGTCCCCCGCTTCTCCTCCCAAGAAGAATGCCTAGCCTTCATGCGAGATTACAACACTCACAACGGCGGGTCCAATCCGGAACAGCCGCACTTGATGCACATTTTCACGATGCTCACGTCGTGGGGGCAGATCGAACGGATATTATTGCCGGGGATCGCGAAGGCGAGGGGGGAGAGGAGCTTTGCCAAACGAGTTCCTCGTGATTACCTTTCCAAGTGTCCCGACGACGACGACGACGACGACGTAGACGGAGAAGAACGCAACAACACTCAAAATAACGATAATCACGATAAAAACAGCAACGATAACGACGCCCCCAAACGACGAAAAAACATCTACGAAACCAAAGAATCATGGCAAGTGGTCTCCGAAATCAACTACCGCCTCAACCTCCCCATCCACCGCTGCACCACCCCCGCCTCCACCTACAACACCCTCCGCTACCTCTTCTACCACATGAAATGCGGCATCTTCGTCATGATACGAGATTCCAAACTCCGCATCTTCGCACCCTTCGTCAACTCCGACTATCGTAACACCTGGGGCGACAAACTCACCTTGGAGGGAGACGGATCGCTCAACTCCTACTACTCCAAGAAAGACGGACTCTACCGAGACGAGGAAGTGGAGCCGGACAAAATGAAGTGGTGGGCCAACGGCAACATCATCTGCAACGAACTGAGCCGTCCGGAAGATCGGGACAAAATACAATTTTGGGGGGATCAATTCCTGGCGGCGCTGAGGGACATGCTCGGCGAGGCGTGTCGAGAACGACAACTCCCCGATTGCGAATTCTTCTTGAACAAACGGGATTATCCCCAATTGAAAGTCAACATCCCGAGGGGAGGGACGCCCGTCGAACCTTACGGATTCATATTCGACAGAGACGATCGCGACCCCGACCAGGACGTGGATTTGTACGAAGAACACGCCTTCGATACCTACGCCCCCATTGTTTCGTTTTACGCGGCGCAACCCCACAGGTTCTCGGACGTGCCCTGGCCTTCGTCGGAGGATTGGGAGGCGGCGTGCGGGTTGGTCTTTCCGGGGTCGTTCATGCACAAAAAGGATAAGAATGGGAATGCCGTGTTCGATGGGAAGCCGAGGGATTTGTTCACGGAGGAAAATTTCAGGAAGTTCGAGAGGGGGTGGGACGACGAGCGGGTTCCCACGGCCTTTTTTCGCGGTGGGTACGGGTTTGGGACTTTTGTTTCCGTTTTCTTCGTTGTTTTCTTCGAGCGTATGGCACTGTATTTCTGTTCGTGGTGTCATGATTGTACACTGGAATTTGGCATTGTCGCGTTCATCCAATTTTGATTCGTTATCTCGCACAACCACCAAAGGTACCGCCACCGGAGGAGGGACCAGCATCCACAACAACCAACGCCTCATGGTAGCCCACCTCAGCCACATTTGGAAAGACGATCCCGAAAAGGGAGGCGACGTACCCTTCCTCGACGCCGCCATCGTCGGATGGAACATGCGCGACAAAAAGATCGCCGATGGACCCATGACCTTTTTGAGACCCGACAATTTCGGTTTCGATGCGGGAAAACATCACTTCACGCCCATTTATTCGCAGAGTAAGTATAAGTATTTGGTGTATGTGGATGGACATTGTGCCGCTTGTCGTTATGGGTTCATGATGCGGTTGGGATCGGTGATTCTCAAGGTGAGTCAGTGCCCGTTGGTTTACTGGTTTCGTTGTCGTCGTTGTCGTCGTTGTCGTTATCGTTGTCGTTGTTGCTTTTGTTTTCGTCAAAAGTTCAAATGGAATTCGATGAATCATGCTGACTTTATGAATTCGTTTTTTTTGGTAGGTCGCACCGCGTCAAGTGGCTGATACTATGTGGTACTTCCCATTATTACAACCGTACGTCGATCACGTCCCCGTGAAAGCCGACTTGTCCGATCTCGAAGAGAAAATCCGATGGTGTCGTGAAAATGACGATAAATGCCGCGAGATCGGTGAAAATGCCAAGATATTTTACGAAAAATACGTGGCCAGGTGAGTAAAAGGGTTCAAGCAAGGTGCCTCTCGGGCTGCATGTGTATCTAATTTGCTCTGCGTTTTCAACACATAGAAACGCATTATTAGACTACGTGGAAATGGTATGCAAACAGATATCCAAACGATTTGTCCCACCACCGGAATGGTGGACTCCTCCCACGGCGGAAGAATCCCCACCCAGCCTTCGAAAACCAGATCTGAAATGCTTCGAAGATAAAGCCACGGGAAATAGTCGTTACTGCGTGAGGTGTCAAGAGGAGGAAGACGAGGAGGAGCGTTTGAAACAAGAGGAGAGGGATAAAGAAGCGGCAAAGAAGAAGGATAAGCATGCGACGAAGAAGGAAATGCGGGCGAGGATGAAGAGAATGGCGGATAAGCGTAAGAATAATCCGGCAGCGAAGAAGATGAAGAAGTAATTTGATGTTTCAATGACTTTTGGAAGTTCAGTCTTGGGTTCATAACATAATATGGAAGAACCATTCAAACTCAAAATATATTTCCAGAACTCTGATCGCCTTTTTTTGTTATGTTTTAACGATACGCTCTGTACTTTTTATATTTTTTACGAAATACTTCGGCATCTAAACGTAGGAAACATAAAAATATTACGGTGAACCTGAAATTTTATGCTTTTCAATATTCCGCGATGAGAAAAGGACAAAGCTGCGTCATTCTGCTAGAAATGTACAGCCTCTTGACGATGCGAACGAATGGTTCTGAATCATCCATGATTTTTTTTTGATATTTATGACGTCATACAACAATGAAGTCACAACAACCTGGACAAAGCGAAAGTAGAATTACTTTACAAATTCACAAATTCGCATTCATTCTCTGATGGCTCGAAAAAGTTCCTTTTCATTCGGACAACGAAATCCAGAAAGAAATTCAACCCAGATGCTCCTATTTTTGTGCGTACTCCTCCAGCGTTGGCGAGTGTCTGAATATCCTGTGAGCGAATGACCTTCCTTATAGAGTGAGGAAGCCACGAGTCGATACACGAAATGCAGTTAATTTTTGTGTAAATCGATCGCGATTAGCACTTTCCAAGTTGCGGCTGACATCGGCCAGCAATTTGTTGAATGCCTCGTTCAATAGATTCCGATTCACTGCATCCTGAGTGCTCATCAAGTGATCTTTGTATGCTGTGAAACTAGATTCACTCGCGAGCATAAGACTGAGCATTGGTCGCATGACAGCCCAATGATTTTGGGGTGCTCCGAAAAGCAACAAGTTGAAAAGTGTGGCTGTCAAACTTGTGAACAGATTTGGTTGCGCGGCCAAATGCTATCATGGGCAAAATCGAAGATATGTCAACCTTCATGATGCAAAAAGGACGTAAACTAATTATCTAAACTTGCTCACCTTATTGAGATTGTGAACCTCAGGTTTGTCTTTACCGGAATTTTCGAAGTAGAATGTCGCAAGATGATCAATGCTATTTGCGCACATGGCGCTTATGGCCGCATCACTGGACTGCAAGCCTTCATGAACTGCATTCATCACCTGCATGAAAACATTGGTTTCCAAAGCCATAGTCGTTTTGATATGATTTTTGAACATGATTTCGATGAAACCAAAGACGGACTTGCTCAACTTTGGAAATGCAATGACATGGTCTAATGGGATACCGAGAGCCATCTGCAGAGATATGTCAAGAGCATTATCCAATGCCGGGTCGTTGTACAAAGCGAACACTCCGAAGCAGACGTAGTTTCCACCCAGGGCAGAGTTCAGAACACTCAATGCAATTGACATTCCCTTGTATTTCAGTTTGTAAAGATCTCCCCCGTTTGGTGGTGCACCGGTTGTTAAAATCTTTCGACCAAAAGCGCATACCACATCACTAGTAGCGCGGAAAAGTAAAATTCCGTTAGGACTGCTCTGATCAAAATTGACACGATTTGCTTTGTTGTGGCAAAACTCTTGCATGAACCGCAGTAAGCTAATCATCACATCAGGTTGGTCATACCACAAATCAGCAACTTTCGCAAAGAGTGGGGTGTGGCGAGGTTCAAGAATGTCGAATAGCATTCCAAATGTACGACGATTGTGTAAGCTTTGAGCCACACCCCTTAGATCCCGGAATACTCCAATCAACGGAAGACGAGCAGCCTCGCTACGGAGCTGGGAAGAATCAAGTGCTCCCAATTGTAACATTGAATTTACTATGGGTTCCATGAACTCGTCGAATGAGAGACCAAGTTTCTCTTCTCCGTTGGGAGAGAGTAATAGCCTCGTGAGTATTGCATGAAAGGTTGTCCTGTGTCTATTTGATGATACAGTGAGAAATGGAAACTCATCTTCAGTATGATGCCGAGCAAGATATTTCACCGTATCCAAAGTTAAGAGCAATTTTGAGCTACTGTATCCACCTGCCATGTCAGTCAACAGCTCCAAAGTTTTTGCAATAATGTCTTCTTCATCCGGCCAAAATTTTAGATTTTTCCCAATTTTTGTCACAATTAAGTTTGCAACCACTGTGTGGTCTCCCAAACCCATGTGCTCAAACATGTTCTGATAGACTTTTTGTTTGGCGGATGGCACAGATTCAAGTTTCATGCCACCCATGTTAGACACACTGTTAGATCCAGAGGCCTTCATGTTGATATAAATGCATCTTAGTTAAAAATAAACAGAACAGACAAAAACTGAGTTGCCGAATATATGAGGACTTACCTGCTCCCACATAAACATGTAAACCCGTCTGAAATTTTGGAAATAATACAACAAGGCAACCTCCAACTTGGGATCTGCCTTCCCAACTCCATTGGAACTAGTTAATCGATAGTCGATACCCTGCGCTAATTGTAACACCCGCTTGCTCAGACTGGCGTCCAACGTTTCTTCTCCATCTCCAATTCTCGAGGACGACCAGCTGTGACCTCCAACAATAGCTCCAACGATGTATGTAAGCCAAGCCAATTGACCCTCGAGAATTGCAACCTGCTGAGCCACATTTTGAGGAGCATTGTCTGTGCTTGATGTCATTAGGTGACCCATGAGCTCACGATATTTATCCATCAATGGATCAAACTTCGCAATAATTATATTCGTCACAGAACGATACTGAAACCGGCAAATGGTTGGAAGCCTATCCATCTGTTCCATGAGCGATCCGTCATCTTCTAAAGGATCCTCCAATGCCCCGTCACTTCTCAGCACCGTCTCGACTGAACCTAACATACTCTCGATGTAACATTCCGTGACATTGAGCACATGAGTCTCCAGCGCCTGCACATGACCCTTGGCACCGGTATCCGGCCGCACATAAGGTACCGCCGCCACCAACCTTCCCCACAACGCCAACAAGTAATGAATCGAATTCGTACTGTACTGCCAATTTCTGATTGACTGGGTAGTAAAGGACGAAGCCAACTCTAACCACTCCAGATAACCCTCCGTTTTGACCAATTCACTCAATTGATAGTTCGCTTTTAGCCTGCCTAGGAGTCGACAAAATTGGTGGTAATTGTCCTGATGCTGCAATCCTGTTTGGTTTTTGAGCAATTCTCTGATTCCGGACATGACTCTTCCCAAGAATATTTCGCGATCTTTATCGGATGGAAACAAAGACCTTCTCACAGAGCAAATGAGGATCATTGCCTCCATAGCTTTGTTTGATCTAGGAGGCTCGGTGTTGGCATAAAAGTCAAGTAGAAGGTCAGTGGTTCCGGGATCTTGGATGACTGATTTCCAGTTGGTTGGCGCCTGAATGGTGCCGACATCTTCGGTAGATTCATCAGGGTTGGTTCCGATGAAGTCGAAGTTGAGACAACGGACGGTGAGTGCGAGGGCTTGTTCCCCCAGAATCACTTCTTGTTGATGATTGGCAGCTGTGATTTATGTAGAATCAAGTTGGTAAAAAATGAGTGAAAAGCGGAGAAATGATATGTCCCGGCATGGTAGTTGTCAATTCATGAAAAATTATGCATATGAATTTTCAGCACTCACTAATTTGCCTAGTCTGCAACTGCTTTAATGTTGTCAATCCCAACTGAAAAATTTTGAACAAGCACAAATCCCTAAAACTGACACTGGTCTTCCGATGCTGCGTCAATGTTCTCCCACTGGTCGGAATATTCAACTCATCGACCAATTGATTCAAGATCTTGAGACCTAATATACAATGATCAATTGTAGCCTGCAAAAACTTTGTAACGTCCTCAGTCAGTTCCCGATGAGTTGTATCGTCGAACCATCCCAATTTGGTAATGCGGCAGACGAGTTTGATGAGAGATAGGGTGACGAAGTCTTGGAGGTTGGGTCCATTGTTGGCAAGGTAGCCCAATACGTAGTTCCGAATGTCAATTCGTTGAGCAATGGTAAAATTATTCCAGTGAGTGGTAATTAGTTCGGTGAGTGAGTTGGAAGCAACGAGAAGGGCGTATTGGGACTTCGACCTGTCTAGGATGTATTGACATTGGGGGATGAATGATGCAGATGATTGGAGGGAAAGAAGGCGAGATTGGGCTTCTTCGCGGGAGATGCTTTCAGATGTCGCAGTGGAAACTCCGGTATACAATGTTTCGCAAAGGGATTCCACTTGAGCTAGTTGGGCGTCATCCATGATTGCGTTTGTGTCAGTTTTTGTTGTCTTAGGATGACGTTGCAGTTAGTATGGTTTGGTGGGATACTTTCCTGCTTGAACGTGCAAGACTGACGGATTTATTAAGTGGTTTTTATTGTTGTGTTTGTATCCAAAAGAATGCAAAAGCTCTCCAATAAAATCTGATAAAACTGTCACAGTCAAGTGACGGACCTCAACCGTTGTGATACTGTAGATTGATCCCTCAGCTCTCGGCTTTGAACTGTGAATGCACAAATTAATGTCGTAAATCAACTAATAATCTGAGCAGAGAAAATCAAGGAAGCATGAAACCTGTTTGAGAAAGCTATGTGAAGAATTCAAAATCGATGCAAGATAAGCTCCCTACCTAACAGAGCTTACGAGGCTCGGATCGGACGTCTTCAATGATCCCGTAGACAACTTAATGAAACAATTGGCTATGCCACATAGCAAGATGTTGAATGGCTCTCACTCCATATACTTTGGAATTGGAAGCCTGTATTTCGCGAGATTGTCAAACCACTTCGATCCCCTGATACAAATTCAAATAGAGCGAACGGTGATATGCCGGTAGGTCACTGCCGCAGCAACATCCGACCGACGGCGCGATTACGATAACACAAATAGGAGTGAGGACACGAGAGTGGTTCAGTCAACTAAAAGTTCTTAATTTCGTCTTGAAATTCTCACCGAGCCAATTATTAAAATAAAAAAGGAGTCTTTTTTTATTTGGCTAATGGGGTTCCTTCTGGCGAAGAAGTGGATGGACACCGATTGATGAAGAACGTGTTTGACAAAGAAGTGGCCACCCGTTGAGGCTGTTTGATTCGTGGCGATACCGTTGTTGGCGATTTTTATGATGGCATTGTCTCTATCGTAGGTACAATACCACACTCTCTGTCACCTCTCGTCTGCTTAAGAAAGAGACGTACATAATATATCATACGAAAGCGGTTTATCCGTGGAAAGAACAACGCTAACATTAACCTTTTTGAGCACACAGAATATAAAGTAGTATTAGAATTTTTATATTTAAGAGAATAATTCATTTCAATGTGGGAAAATCTCATTATATTTTACTGACAAACAAGAAAATGATAATAAAAAATTATATTCTTATCATTTCTAAAAAGTACAATGAGTTTAAGATATTGAGAAAAGGTAAAGTCACTTGGAGGTTCGGAGTGTCCGTATTAATTGTATTCCGACGATATGGTAGTACTGACCACGCAATACACGATAGTGGGGGGCCTCAAAGCACGAGCAACCAGCGACGTGCGTTTGTGTACACAATAATAATATATATTGTGGTAACGAGAACTGATAGTTTCGTGCGGATATATTGTTTGTTGGACTAGAGAGGTAGTTATATACAACATAAAATATTTATACCTATATTGGTCATGAATCTGCAAGCAAAACTAATTGTACCACAACTATCCCCTACACCCCCTATGTGATGCACCAAATTTGGAATGTGTGTAATAATTGGGTTAGGTTGGGTTTGTGGTATTGTTAGACTTACAAGCAGGTTCTTGGTCTCTTTTCCAGTGAACAGATTAGAAAAAATTCCAGTCATTTACACAGAATCTTACTAGATCCTATTTAAAATTGCATCTCAATTGGGTGCTATTTCAGTTTGGATAAAATAATATAATCGAAACACAATTTATTGATTGTCAAACCAAGATGTAAATGATGATCATACTTACATAATGAACATATCTCCTATTCACCTTGATTTATTTTTGGATGTCCACTCATTCTGACCCATCCACATTTCAATGGGGACATATCTGAAACTCTGTGCCTCATTGAGAGGCTGGCAGTTCACCATGGTTGCCCTGATGCCAGGTTTTGGCCATTTACAGAATCAAAACCTTGAGTTTCTTTCCTTTTTAATTCATATCTATTTTTGTACCACTATCAGTCAGAAAAATTGGAGGAATCCAAACACATTGCATTGATGGCACAGATTAGCAAAAATAACTTATTCACAAATTAGTTTGAGTCTCCCGAAATAGATTCAATTTGAATGGACAAAAATTTTAACAACTATGGGCACCATGCATGGCAGGTGTGTTCCAAAATCTAGCAAAAATTAGAAGTGTTAAAATGAAGGTATACATTGAAGCATCAAATTACACTTATATTTCAACTTGAATGAACTCTAAATAGTAATTTTGTTGGTGGTAGCAATGTTACAGTACCATTGGTTCTGGAAATCACATTTGTTTTGTGCAGTTATGATTTACAGTCTAGTCATCACATTTAAGGTGATAGCATCCTTTCAATTGTAATTGGTTCCAACTTTTGTTTAGAATCATTATTCTGGTTCATTTGAGAGGGTCAAAGTCAAATGTTTTAAAAGACCTGATCAACTACAATGAAAAATGAATCAGACAACATTTGTCATTTGCATTAATTGTATTTCTTACTAGAATTGTGAACAATTAGCAAGTTACTTCATCTTGGAAATATAAATGTACAAAATCAACAATCTATGTTGTATGCATTCAAAATCCTGACTCATAATTAGCATTTTTATGCTGTTGCTGAGAGAATGGCCTATTATATATGTTATCTACCCCACTTGTAGTCTTCATTTTTGGCAAAGATGGTAGTGTATTGAAATTTAAGGAATGTAGAATGAAATTACAAATCATTAATTGATTTGCAACCCACTAATTATATAACAGAAACATAAAATGGGTAAAGGTCATAATTATCATCATGCTAAGTGACATGCTGATCAACAAACCATAAGTGCAAGGCTTAGACATATCATCTAAATATCTTAGAATTTGTGCTTTTTTCTTGTTGTCTAGATAGTGCATCATGTACCACAATATTTTTGTCAAAGCAGATTTCTACATCAACTTTGTTGAAAACATGAAACTCTGGCATAAAGACAAATGGAAGTCTTCTCAAATTTTCTGTATCCTTGGTGTTTTTATTGAACAAAACTAAAAATGTGTCCGTCCATGATGAGGAAATATCAGAGAGTCGAGGACAAGTCTAAAACCATTATTAGATGTTTATATTGGCACACAAACATGGGTATGTAGAAATGCAATCAATTATTGTACAAATTAATGATAATTGTGGTAATATTCAATTAAAAACTCTGTTTTGTTCTGTCACCTATAATGAAATGGAAGAATAAAAGAAATCTTTGCAAAAGCAAATCGTTTTTACATTATACATCATGTTTGACTAATGATGAATGATCTATCATCAAGAATTGATGTATAAAGATATATACACTTTCTTATTCTGTTCCTTCCTGTTTATATTTTCCTGCTAGTTTTTCAATGCAAATTTTGAAAATACATCACTGTTTAAAATTTAAACAATCAAACCAGCAATATGTTTGAAAATTATAAGATGTATTTTTATGTCTGTAATTCATTCTTTATACTCAAACAATTCTGTATTATACATGCAGAAAAATCAGACTATTCTCATCTCTTCTTTGTTAATAATGATCAAACACTCAGCACAACAATCTTATGTCCTTTTGCTGTTTACTCTCCATATTGCATACTATTCAAAATACTAAATTATTGATTTCTAAAAATTTGTCATGTGTAAATACTCTTTTATATGGAGAGATATCTAGTATTTTTCTCACCATGACTTCCAGAAGTTGCTGGAACCTTGCCAGTCGTTTCCAACACTTGAGCAATAAATTCTCTGTTGAATCTCTCATAAAGTAATTTGGTATCTTTGAAATTCATATTCGAAAATTCTTTAAGTAAGACTTGATATACCCATATTTGAGTAAGGTAAATGTTCATTAGTTTAGAATAATGAGGATGTGGGTGTAGCAAAGCAGCATGTGAAACAACACAGAGCATGCATTGAATTGTACATAAGTGAGGACAAGAGAAGGATAGGTTCATGTGGTGAACCTGATGTCACTGAAGTACATAGAGACAGGAGGCATAGGAATCTAAAAACAAGGATTACTGGGAATCCAGGCTAAGCGCATCTGGGCATGGACTCTCCCTTCTTGTAATCAACTGAAGAATACCTTGTATCCAAAGTAAGATTACAGTTGTGAACTATCTCTGTAGACTAGGTGTGCAGAACAAAATAAAATCCCAGTACATTAATGTGAGTATGACATAGCCGCTTCCACAGAAAGTATGGACATCAGGGTTCTCACATCATCAGAAGGATGCCAGAAAAACATGAGATTGATGTTCATTATGTACTAAAAGGTTTGCCACATCATGAGGTCTTTTTATTTCAAAAATAGATAATCACTTGTCATGACGTGGTTACTAGGAAAAAATTGTGTGTGATTGTTAGTTGATATGATAAAAAATTAAAATTCCTTTCAAAACCATACTTCATGATTTGTCCTAACTTAAAAAACAGATTAATTTTGACACAACAAGTTACTTTTCACCATATTATCTAAGGAGATGTTCAGTTTTTCTTGAAAGCATTTCCAGATTTGGTATTTCATCATATTTACTTTACATGAATTTGATGTTTTATTTGTTTGTGCAAGAAGATGAATATCAATCTTATCACATTTACTTCAGGCCAAATAGCTCAACAAGTAAGTATTTGATCTGACATTTTCCAGGAAAAACAATTACATCTACCTTTTCATTGTCAAAAGTATTCTTGAGGGGGTTATATACAGTCTTACTGGTGATTGAATCACCAACAAAATGAAAATATTTCTGTTAGTAATGTTGAAAACATTAGAGGAAGAAATGAATTAATTGATTCACAAATCTTTCTTACACAAAAATTTTTTTGGCAATATAAATCATTTGACATTGTTTAATTATTGCCAGGATTCTAGAAAAAATCATTTACAAGCACAACCCTCCATCCATTTCACCACAATTTTGCCTGAGATTTGGATGTTAACCAATGACCAGTTCAAAGGGCAAGCTTTTATGACCAAGTTTGGCCATTAGATTTGTTTTATTTCTGGTGTATTTAGTGGCATTTGCAGTTCTTTTGGAGATTAGGACATAAAAAAACACAACTGGATCATTGTGGCTTTAGAGTGTACAGGAGGATAGAAGCATCTAAAATATACATGCTTTTTATGATTATGCTGTAGATGTTTTTCATTGGACATTGTATTGCTTATCTATGATTATACCACAGATGTATAGATTGGACATATTTGTGAGAAAAAATGACTCTTTTGTTTTTGTGTTGAAATTTGTTGAAGGGAATAATTTGAATCTTTGAAACATTTTATTTGAGCATCCTTTTGAATTCAAGATTTTGTGTTTCGCTTGTTGTCAGCTGCGGACTTTGAATGAAGCAAAGGGAAGCTTGAGATACCTTTTCCTGAATCAAAAATGTCCTCATAATTTGGGGAAATTTTCACACTTCCAACTAAGTCCATTCTGTCTGGAGGTATAATACTTGTTCCCTCATGATCTGAGATGATTATAGATCATGGAGTTGATCTCTTGCACATTGGTTTCTTGGCAACATTTTTCAATGTTGCCTAAATCAAGTGCCATCAATCTATGTTTTAGGGCATTGGCCAAATTTTGTAGTTTGTGATATTTTTCTTATCCTGATATAGACCTTGGTGTATAAGGTGTTCAAAGAGAGTCATCTCTTCAGTCAAAGCTGCCATGGGTGCTGGTGTAGTGGGTTGTGGAATATCAGATCATGTGAACAAAATTCTCAGTGACAAGGTCATTTTAATTGCAATCATATATGATGATAATATGTATCAAACTTAGGGATCTTATGAGATCTTGCTTTTTGAGTCTTATTTAATTTGTATTGGAGGTTACATTTACCAGGAGGGTTGTTGCAGGTCTGTCTTTGATGAATTTGTGTTGCTACTTGAAAGTGTTTTTTGTGGGTGAGAATTCAACTGTATTACCCTTGCAAGTACAGCTTGAACATTATTCTTAATTGTGATTACTGGAGATTTGTTAAAGGGTCATGTTAGTTTTTTTTTTGAGTTTGGTAACTTGAATTGTAAGTTCTTCTGAAACCAATGCAGTGTATTACTATGGTTATACCTGTTAATACAAACAACACTGAATACTTTATTGTGTCAACTATATGCATGCAGGAGAATCTGTAACTGGTGTATCTTACATAGATTCCTTGTACATGATATTTATAGTTCATCTAAAACTGCCTTGAAACAGGGTAACCCCCATGGTCATTTTAGTAGGGTTTTTCACAATGAATTTTGTATGCTGATCTTGATGAATTGTCTTGAATGTGCATGATATATACAGTATTTGGCTAGATACATAGGGACACTAGGGTTGGTGCACATCATAAGAAACTGGTGATGTGTTCCTTGAATGCTTGAAGGGTATTTATTCTTTAAAATCAGTGAATTTGTCATTATCTAGTATTCAAAATTGTAGTTCTCTTATTGTCTTTTCAGTCATAAAGTGTCTTGCATCCCACATCCCAGTGAAAAAATACGCTTCTATTGACATATGTTGGATGGTCCTGAAGAAAATGAAATGCAAAAAAGATGTGCTCAGAAGTTTTGAATTAGCAATAGGGGTTTTTGACTAATGAATTTTTGCAATGTTTAATGTTTGTATTGGCAGTTGCAGCCAGGCAAATGATTTTAAATGATGTGTCTTGGATTTCATCCTTAGAATCAATTCTTGGCTTGCTTGGTTTTTTTTGTATTACTGGTTTATATATGATTCTTTGTGTTGCAGCAGTTGATTTTTTATGTCCTTTGATGATTGAAATTGGAGATCTGACAAAAACAATTGTGAGTCATGGTCAAATTGTTAATTTGTTTTTGATTTTTCTTTATCTACATTGATGCTATTGAGAAAAGAATTAGATGACAAAATTTGATGTATGCCTCAATGAGAATAAGTGCGGTGTTGATCAGCATTTGTTGGAGTTGTTGGCATGCCTGATTGGAGAGGTGGTAAAGAATGGGGGGTTCTGTATAGATTGCTGTCAGCGGTATATTCATACATAATATTGGTAGTGCCGTTTTTTGACATCTGATGGATCAAAGCTCTTGCAATATGGCATATAAGTTGAATTGTATGTTTTATTTTGTTGCAGGTAGCTGCTTCATGATGAAATTGTCCTGTGAATGTTGTGTATCATACAACTACTATGTCCAATGTTAACACAGAGTCAATAATGGTTCTCATGCTGGTAAAGTCCCAGAAACATGGAAAGATTGTCAAATCGTTTTGTGGATATCATGTTGATCATAGGAATCTTTTAGTTCTTTTCACACGAAACCTATATTTGAATCATTGTTTCATGTATTTATGATGACACATGGTAAGTCAAAATCATGAATTGAACAGAAATCAAAGATCAGGATAAGTTCAGATTTCAATTTGTTTAAAAAGAATCTCAATAGGTTTGTTTGGGTTCTATGGGACTTTGATATGATTGTCAATCCAAACAACACCAGTTGTAGTGATACAAATATAGCCATGTGTGGTGAATGCTCTTGAATTATCTGTTGGGGTGTGTACTTTCCAACGCCATGATTTAATTCATTGTAGTGAATCAAATTGATATGGGATGGCTTTGATCAGTTCCGTTTTTAGTACAGCTTATGTAAAGGCATCAATCATTTTTGATTATGAAGATCCTTTATAGGTGATGTTGCTGTTTTGTTCTGGAACCAAAAGGAAAATGCAATTCAGATCTTTTAAAAATGCTAAAGCAGGACTATAATAAAAAATAAATACAAAAGCAAAAGGTAATACTCAAGCTGAATTACTCAATTGAAGGTTATCCAATAATTCAAACATAATCCAAATGAAATCCTATATAATCCATGTAATCTGCGCATGATTCACAAGGAATCCAATGTAATCCATTCATCACTGTGTAATCTAAAATTATCTGTGATAGCCATAGGATTCCCTGTATGTCATAATATAAGGGTAAAAATGAATTACAATACTTAGAATGTAAACATTGAACAGATATTTGAATTATGATACTCTGTTGATAGTGCTTCCATGACACCAAACACAATACTCTACTTCCAGTGTTAAATATATTAAGAAAAAAGGCACCATGACCATGCCATAAAGTACAATAATTACACATACAAAAATTGTTGTATATTACATAAAACTTCAATTGAGACCAGATATTCTAAGCATGATACAGTGTGTATTATGTACACATAATAAATTATCATACTCTGAGTGTGGAAAGTTGTCAGGTTTTTTCAGTAGAATACAGTGATCCATGATAAATTATCATAACTGTGTAGATGAATTTACGCTGTTGGCCACTGATAGTTGGAAATCCATTGGCACAAGGTGTACAACATAGATACTCTCCAATTCAGAGTTTCCTGGATTACTTTGGATTACTTTGGATTACTTTGGATTACTTTGGATTACTTTGGAT
>JALLPE010000101.1:0-30309 GCA_036940025.1 Conticribra weissflogii
CTGAATTTTGTGTCTACCATATCAGAGAGGCTACATTCCATTAGTTCTCCTAACTGACATGATTTGGCCATCCCAGTCCCTTTGATGTGACAGTGTGGCAAAAATTCCCCAGACATCAATATATTCATTGAACCTTGCTGGATTGAACTTTTGCCACATAAAAATGTATCTAATAGTATCATTTAGATAAGGACAGACACCATTTCCTCATTGAAACCTATCTGAACTTTCTTATGCATTCCCATATGTTGTAGCTGAAAAAATTAAACGTTGCTTCTTCCCTCTTCCTTTGCATGCTACAATAATTTTTTAACTCTCTCACCTCATGTTATTATGACTGATCATTTCTGAAGAAGATTTCCTTTTGATTTTCCAGGATTTTAATGATCAAATGTTCACTTGGTATGAGTGTTGTATCAATATTTTGCAACATCTCTGCCAAAATGTCTTTCATTGGTGTCATTGAAAATGACATACTGGTTTGCAAATTCCAGGTATGAAATAATAACATTCATTGCTCCTAATCAACAAAGTCTTCATCACATGCAGAATAAAATGAATCATTTTCTGAACATTCACATTTGCATTTGTGTTGCTCATTGTATCAAGCTTTGAAGCATTTAATTGGTAACCATGAAATTAATGAGAAAATGTGTTTGATATGAATTTGTTATTGGTTACTGTACATTGCAAATATAAGCCTACCTCACTAGTGATACCAAAGACAATAATACTACAAAGAAGTGGAAAATCTTTGTCATAATTCTATATATTTGATTCCTGTGTGAATATTTAATAGATCCTTGATGTTTTTCTTTCTGATTTTGTTCCACACACTATGATGAAATTAAATATGTCTTATCCATTTCAAAAAATTAATCATTGAAGTTGTTTTTGTGTGTAAAAAATGTTGCTGTGTTGTGTTTCATGTTATATTTTATTTCATTTTATTGAAATATTTAGATACAGAACCATTTTTTATGATCATTGTAATCATGTAGATCCTTCAAACAGGCACTCATGGCCCTTTCACAATCCAATTTCAAACAACCTTGTTGGACAAGAATATTGCTCAAAAAGTGCATATAATTTATTATTATGTAAAAATATTTTGATGGATCATTCTTTATTACATTAACCGAATTTGATTATTGTTTAGTCATGGTTTCAATCGTAGAATTCATGTGCATGATGCCTATTGATGATCCTATTTTAGATGTCCATGTTTGGCATCAATATTACTACCAAAATTGAAAAATGTAGATATTGCACTTGTAATTTATTATTTTATGAAAATGGTCTAATAAAACATTTGTTATAACATCATTGTGGTCTTCTAGTTCCTTTGATCAAGGTTTGAATCAGAATGTCCACTCTGATTCATTGTTGATTTGATGATCAAAATGTGTTATGACCTTGTTGAACAAGAATATATCTATCAAAAGTGAAAATATTGATGTGACAGTTGTAATTTATTATTTAATGAAAATAATTTAATTTGAAATTGTTTATTATTGTGGTGATGTTCTTTTAAAGCCTTTGATCAAGGTTTGAATCATAAACTCCATTAATTCATGTCTTGCTATGATGACCTTCTGGAAAGATGAATTGTCAAAATGTAGATGTGCTGGTTGTACTTTATCATGTATCAAAAATATTTTAATTTGGTATGTTTTTCATAAACATGATTATCTTTTAGATCACTAGAGTAAAATTTCAATCAGAAAATCCATTCATTTATATTGTGCTGATGATCAAATTTTAGATGATCTAATTGGACAAGAATGTGGTAAACAAAAATGAAAAATGCTGATATAATGGTTGAAAGTTTTTATTTTATGAGCATATTTCAATGCAGCAACAATAAATATGACCATCTTTTAGAGCCTTTGATCAAGTTTTGAATAATAAAATGAATTCTTCTATGGCTTGTTGAAGATCAAACTTTGTATGACATTGGTGAACAAAAATACCAACAACAAAGTGATTTTTTTATTTTCTGTTTGTAACTTATCATTCATCGGAAAAGTTTATAATTACATTCTTCATGATCATCATGATTAATATTTAAAGCCTTTGATCAAAGTGTGAATCAGGAAATTCACTCTATTATGTATTGCTGATCATCAAAGTTTCAATGAGCTTGATTTATAAGAATATAATGAACAAAAATGAAAAATGTTATTATAGTTGTTGTAACAAAAAACAAATCAAAAATGTTTTATTACAACATCATTTATTATAATCAAAACCATCTTTTGAAGCATTTAGGCTTGAATTAGAAAGTCTATTCACCAATGTTGTTAAGGTGATTGAATTTTTGATGACACAAGAATATAACTAATCAAAATGAAGTATATTGTAACAATTTTTCTTTTTTCCTTAATGAAAATATATTGATACAGCATACTTTATTATAATTGAGGTAAAATATCAGAGCCTGTGATAAAGGATTAAATAAGAAAGTCATTCACTATTTTCTTATTTATGATCAAATTTTAGAGAACCTTTTTGCTAAACAAAGCTAAGCCAAACTAACAAAAGTGTAAACTATTGATATTCTTTTTTATGTAACAAAAATATTCCAACACAGCATCATTTAAAAATGATTGCAGTGATACATTAGATAATTTAATGAATTTGAATAAGTCAATACATTTACCTATGTTGTTTTCAAAATATCTTTTTGATTGAATTTCTGAACAAAAATTAATGTAAAAAATGTTGATGCGATGTTTGTAATTTATATTTTGATACAAAAATTAAAATACCATTACTTTTATTTTCATAGAAATGGTGATTTATTGTAGACTGTGAGCAGGGTTTGAATAAGAAATTACATCTAGAAATGTTTTCTCAGTCATCAATTTTTGATGACTAATTCTGAACACAAATATAGCTAAGAAAAGTGAACAAGGTGGTATGGTGGTTATAATTTCTTTTTGATGAAAATGTTTAAATATAACATACTTTATCATGATCATCATCATTGATAAATTAGAAAATTAGTTAGAGGATTGAAGTATTAAATCTATTCACTTATGTTGTTTTGACAATCAAATTTGAAGACATTTTGTGAACAAAAATATGATTGTATTTTGATGTAATGAAAATATATCTAATATGCATTATTTATTAAATAATGGTGATATATTATAGCCTTTGATCTGGTTTGATTCAAAAAATACATTCACAAAAGTTGTTTTGATTATCAATTTTGATGAAATAATCTGAACAAAAATATGGCAAACAAAAGTGAAAAATGTTGGTCTGGTCTTTGCATATTGTAATACAGAATAATTTATCATAAACATAGTGATTTATCTCAGCCGATGATCAAGATTTGAATAAGAAAATACATTCACATTGTTGTCATGATTATGTCTTATTGGTGACCTCATTGAGCAAAAATAGGGTGAAGGAAAGTGCTTAGTTGGAAATGACAATGAACTGAAACAAAATGGGTTTGCTAAGAAATTCACATGTATAGTTTGATGTCCAACAACATCTTTATTTTGTTGCATGTGTCATAGGCCCATGACACACATGACACATGACTGCTGATATTGCTTTTTTCATTATTGTTGTGAATTCTCAATAACCAACAAAGAACAAATACCTACCACTACCTCTCACTATCTCATGAGGAGGAGCAAAAAACCTGCCACTGCCACTTCAACAGGAACAGGCTCAGCTGTCAATTGCAGTTGCTATTTCTTTTGTAATCAGCCATTACGATGTTTGCTGCCAGGGGTATTAAAATGGTTGTGCTTGCCATAGTGAAGCACAGATTGTGAAAAAATTTGAAACTTATTTCTATATAAAAATATTAGCTAAAAAACAAATTTTTCATATTCATTTAGTTTATTTAATTTAAAGTCTACTTTAGCAGTATAGATTGAAATAAGTCCTCAATACTATGACATTGTGATCCAAAATAGCAGATAGCATAGTTGACAACATTTTTCCTCCTAAAATCCAAAACTTCTGGAACAAGAAAATGATTACTTGAAGGAAAAATTCATTGCATAATTAAACCATTAAACTGATCATGAGTAGTTGAGATATAATTTTATTTGTTTAAGTGCTTTTTAAATATTTTTACCACATAAAAATAATATATTTTGATGATATTTAACAGCATTGTTTTTAAAAATGGCTTAAGTTAAACTGCTTTGATGTAACATATTATAGACACCTGTAACATGTAATGACATGTAATGAAGTGATGATGATGAGGTGAAAAACATTATAAATTCCTGAAAATGCTGTGTCTCCAACTAAGGAAAAGTGAACAGTTGATATGTTGGCTGTAATTTATATTTCAATGAAAATATTTTAGTCAAACTCAGAGGATCACTGGGATGAAATCAATGATTGTCAGCATTTACAACACACAAATTACAATGGTTCAATCATTCATATTTTTAATCAAAAAGTGCCTACAACATTCCAGTTCAAAATAGTGATCCACCTCTTCTTTCTTCTCTTGAAGTTGCTGTGTTGACAAATGAGGATTACAAAATTTTCAAACTTGCTTCAAGAAGAAAATAAAACACTATGCATTCCAACAGGGTGGGTCACAATTGAAAATAAGTGCAACAGATTGTAATTGTTTACCAACATTGGAAAATGAACAACTTCTGCAATGATTGGGTGGTGGGATATCTGTATGACAAATTCAAATTTGTAATAATATCATTCAAATTCAACAGGACCAGAAGTAACTGGAAGCTCTCCATTTGCATTTCAAGCATCATTTGATTTGTATAGTAGGTTAGTTAAAGCCATGTTTCCATATTCCATGTCTGCAATAACTGGATAAAATAAATGATTTATTATATCAAATAATGTACAAGAAAAATAAAAATGCTTTGTCAATGAACTCCCATGTGAAATTGAAAGTGAATTTTTTCGTCCAATCCATTTACAAACCCTGAAACCTCCAGAAAGTTGCCATCCTTGCACCCCTTTGACTATACTGTTTCAAAACCATCTCAAATCGAACCTGCTGTTTTGCATACAGTAGTCATAATTCTCAAACCAACTACTAACATTGTTGAGATCAAACAGAGGTCCCAGTATTTAAGCATCAACAATCCATTAAAACATCAAGATGTTCCTACATCAATTTGAAAGCTGTTCTAGTTGAAACTTCAAATCACTGATGGAGTATTTCAATATCATGACTGGTTGTATTATGCACAAAGGAGGCAGTGTCAGGAATGATACCAGTTGAGCAACTGATATAAAGACTACATTGCTATTGTACCCTGATAGTGTGTAAATTATACCAAACAACAATTCACCAAGCACTACAGACCACCACAGGATACACAATAATATCCATATTGATCATTGTGATTGGTCCAACCAAATGTGAAAGCTTTGGCCATTAAGGTGGCATTTTTCAATCACATCCTCCAATGTAACAACATTCGAAATGAAGGGGGAGTCCAACTAAAATAATGTGTTGATTTCAATACAATATTAGTGTAGCTACTTTAAATTAAATTAGCAAACTATCTTTCATTTTATGTAAATCACCTTGTAGCACTATGGCTTCCATTACTACTGAAATAAAGTAGCCACTTTAATTGTATTGAAATTTTTAAATTTGCTGGTAACAAAATGCAAGTAAGGACAGATAATATTTCAAGTGCTGTCCAGTTTGAAATGTTGGATTGGTATTGCAAATTTGGATTTGTACTTGAAAGAGAAGCATGATACAATTGGTGAGAAGCCATTCCTTTAAAATCTAACATCCAGGAGCAAGCTCAGATTGGAAATAATTGATTGCTTTTTAGTTATAATGACATATCATACCTTGTGTTTTTCCCTTTTTGGATGAGGTTCATAATATTTTCATGCACAATCACATCTCTCATCCTTGTGGTATTCCTGAACAAGAAATTAAATCAAAACACACTTCCAGCATGATGAAACATAATTTCCCTACCATTAGATCATTGGGAAAATTGCAGCAGAGGTACATGGACAAGATCTATCATCTGTGTCTTAATATGTCAATATAATCATATCAACCCAACTTGATCAACAAAAATTTTATCTGAGCAGTCAAAATGGAAGAAAGTATCATGGAGGAACGTCAACTGGGGAGAATCAAAGAGAATTAAAAGCATCAAGAGATTTGAAATGTCAATACTATTGAGGGAATAAATAGTGTCAACAGCATCAAGAAAGCTGACTCCAAAAAGAAAGAGTAACAATATTGGGAGAGTATAGGATTTTCATGGCTTTTGGAAAAATGAACTACAACAATGCCAATTTTTATGAGAAATTAGAACATGATAAGGACACAATGAGAATGACCAACAATGATGTATCATAAAAGTTTGGATTGACTCTGAATGTTGATCAACTTCCTGAACATGCAAAAAGTTGAAAAATAGGATCAAACGTTTATTGACAAAAACTTTAATATTTTATAGAAAGTTTCATCTGTTATTAACTATCAATTGATTTAGAAAAATGAAAATAATGATGTCCTCCAAAGAAGGACTTATCATGGTCAACAAAACCAACATTCCTGAATTGAAAGTAGTCACCACCAGGTTTGTTTGGGTGTATGAAGGAATATATCTGATAGATTCAATTTTTTGATTGAGGAACAAACAACATTGTTGAATTCCAAATATTTCACTTTGAAATATTGATGTATGTGATTCTTCCAAAATTATCTTTGGGAGATAATTTTCATGCATCGATTTGAAAAAATATTTTCAATCATGTATCAATGATATTGTAGGAATTCCAGAGATGCATCGTTGTATCTGCTAACAATACTCTGTTATTGTTATAATGTGTGGTTCCAAATGAATCTTTTGATGATATTTTCTGATTGGGTCCACCCTTATTCATAATTGTGACTGCAAAATGCCATTGGCAAATGCCTTAGAAGGCTTCAATTGGCTCTGTTTCCAAGGCATCCACATATTTTTTGATGTTACATGATATCAGGTCAAGATTAGAACATATACAAAAAGTCTAAAACGTTCAAAAGTGATATGGAGTACTTCATTTCCATTGAAATTACCTAATGCATAAGCAAAAGTCAGTTGATGGTTGCTGATGAGCAAGAGCAAGCTTGCTTGTATGTTATCATACCTGAGGAAAGGAAGCTCATCAAATTGTTCCAACTTCTGAGAACAATGATTCTGATAAAAATGAAATGGTCTTTTGACTTTGACTGCATTCATTATCAGAGTCTACAACAATGATACTTTCAATTTTGCAGGTTATATTTTCATAATATTGATAAGTGACAAACATTCTGTAATCCTAGATCTTTCAACAAGAGTGGCAAAAATAAATCTATTACCATAATGGATACACAGTAAACTTTTATCCAAAAAGCCATTTCTCTGTTAGGCATTATTGTCCAAATTGGATGATCAAATAAATATCTCATGTAGTTTGTTGGAGTCCAATTGGGAGTTGCAGTACCATTGCCCTATGCAAATGATATAGTGTGAAAAAAATTTAATTGAAAGGGTCAAAAATCATTGTATTATTGTTCAAATTATTCCTTCCGCTGATATTATTTGGTATTATAATCATGTACCTCTGACTAGAACGTAGTACAAATCATACTGTAAAATATGAGTAAATGATGTCATTGCACCTGTCTAGGAGCTAATCAACCAAATTTGCCACAATCACATCATGATTGAAACAAAATCAATAACCTCTTTTGCTGCATGTAAAACTCAAGATGAATATATCATGCATATTGTCATTATTGACACTCATAGACTGGGAGTGATTTTTCTCATGATGGTGTATATTGGTAATTTTTGTGGTTTTCTTGGAGATTTGTTCACATGCATATCACCAGAATTCTTATCCTGCCAACATTTTGACTAATTGTTAATAACCAACTATTTCCTTGGTGATAGAATTTCCACTGCATTGATGTAGTTTTATAGAATTGAAAACATGGTTGAAGTCCTTTCATAGTTTGTTTCGAAATGACTTCACATACTTTTCCCCAACATCAGAGTGCTTATCATGAGAAAATTTTTGCAATAACTTCCAATAACCAATTGTTGCCTAATTCCTTAGTGATGCGATTTTTCATGCTTGCAATGGTTCAAGTCAAAGATTTGAATATTTTCATGAGAGTGTAAAAATGTTTTGTTTGGATGAGTGTTCACTTCCTCACCCACCACAGCAGAGCAGACAACATTTTCTGACTAACTTAAAAATCCACAAGGTGTATTGGTGATCTTTTCTCTAGTGTGGCTGTAAGTTAAATAAAAATTGCTGTGGTTTGCTTCAAGTATTTTTACATGCATATGACCTGAGCACTAATCATGACAATTTCTTGCTCTAACTTTCAAAGACATTGATACCTTATGCCTTTGTGATAATTTTTCATTCAAGAAATGTTTGAAGATGAAAATTTGACTATGTTCACAAGTGTTTACCATGATTTGTTTGGACATGTGTGAATTTGCTTTTCCCTAACACCACAGTTCTTATCCCATTAGCATTTTCTGAAGAGATTTTTCACTCTGATGATGTAAGTGTACACAAATTCAAACAATGTTTGTAAGAGTGATTGTTGTGGTTTGCTTATAAATGAATTTAAATCCATATTGCCTGAGTACTTATTCTGAAAGTATATTTTCTGACTAGTTTTGAAAAAAAAAATTGGTGATGTATGCCTTATTCACAGACGTTTTGCTGTGGTGATGTACTTCAAATTTATTCATTCTTTGAGAGTGACAGTTAATTATGGTTTGTTTAGATATATGTTTCCATGCTTCCTCCCAACATCACAGAATTTATCCTCAAAGTGCTTTTTGACTAACTTCCCATACCAGTTAGAGCTGTGACTACAGATTGTAACTATGTTGTAATATGCATAAAATTAAACTGTGCTTGTGACATTGTTTGTTATGGCTTACTTGAAAATGTTTTACAAGTTTATTACCAGATTTTTAATCCTGACAACATTTTTCCTAACTTCAAAAATTTAATGGTGTTTGATACCTTTTTGTTAGATTTCAACAATATAATGTAGTTAGGTATTATGAAACAATCCATACATTAGTGTTTTTTGCATTTTGTTTGTAGTTTTACTTCCATGCTTCTCTCAACTATCAACTACTTATTCAAGCATCATTTGCTTACTAACTTTTTTAAAAGCAGTTGCTGCATTAGTAATGGATTAGATACTGTGGCAGTGTAAGTAAAAAATGTAACTTTGTTTGTGAGAGTGATTTTGATTGATATAGACTAAATTTAAACTATGCTTGTAAGAGTGTTTTTGTGGTTATATTGAAGATTTGTATATACACACATCACAACAGGATGTATCCTGACAGATTTTCTCCATGGTTATAGATTTTCTACATTGTTGATGCAGTTAAAAATTAAACTAATTTTTGAAGCATTTTTTTGTGTTTTTGATGGTGTATTTACATTCTTCCTTGAACCAGAGTACTTATTCTAATAGCAGTTTCTAACTATCATCAAAAATCCAGTTGGTGCCTTGGTGATAGATTTTCATCCTTGCTTGGAGATGTGTTTAACAACAAATTTCCAGAGTACTTATTTCCAAAATTCAATTGTTGCCTTCGTGATTGATTTTGTACAGTTGTTGTGTAGGTTTATTAATATAAAAAATATTTATAAACAATTTTTCACATTCACATCACTTTTTATCCCAACATCATTTTCTAACAATCCTTCATAAGGTTTATCCTTAAAAAATTCTCCCCATTAAAGTAAAACATTTCAAAATGCATCATTATATTCATTCAATGTAGGTTAAGCATGTCTAATTTCTTTAATTGAGAGAAGTAGATTTTTAAGATTAATATTTGAACTTGGTTTTGATGAATGGTTGGCATCTGATATTGCCATGATAGTTAGTATGAAATTCTCAATTTTGGCAACAAGATGGTATTACTGACATAGGAAAAATAATCTTGTCATGTTTCAAATGTACCTAAATCTTCATAAATTTAATAGGTGATGTTGCATCCATGCCAAATAATCATAAATAGAAATTCAACAATTAAAAAAATCAATAAAATTAGTACTCCTGGAATATCAATATTGAACTGTGACAAAAGTTTTTCATTTTTCCACTGTAACCTTTTATAATATTTCAGAGCTTGAGGCATGACAATGTTAGGAGGGAGCAGAAACGCCCCTTCTTGTAATCACACTTACTCTTGATCAGCCACCAATAGAAGTCCTTCCATCAGCATTTGCAAAGATGAAGGGTACTACAAAGGTAAGAGCGAAGAGATGTTCAAAATTCATTCCTTCAAAGGAAACATCCCCATTAGAATAACTGGTGTCAAAAATGACGAAGAAAGTCACAGAGTATAAACATCACTTCTATGATCCACCAGATGTTTCTAACGTGCCATAAAACCAAGAGTTCCAAAATAAAAGGGCAAAGCATGTCACTACTGTTTAGGACCATAATTTATGAATGATACATGCACAGTTTCTGAAGATCCAGCATTCAGAACTGACCGAATACATGGAACATTCTATGAAAT
Source organism: Conticribra weissflogii (assembly GCA_036940025.1). NCBI lineage: Eukaryota > Bacillariophyta > Thalassiosirophyceae > Thalassiosirales > Thalassiosiraceae > Conticribra > Conticribra weissflogii. The sequence continues at coordinate 10,545 of JALLPE010000101.1, forward strand.
ATACACATAGTATACATTTCTCTCAGCAACAGGCAGAAAATGGACAAATCAGCCAGCAGACCTCAAATACAATAACATTTGATTCATGAAAATGTAAAATGGACCAATAATTAATTTAAGAACATGAAAATTTTAAAAATCAGTGTTATAAGCTCTGATGATAGGGCACACATGATTGAAATGATGCACCATGAGGAGGACAATGGTAAGTCTTTCCTTTTTGTGATTGTGCAAAATGTCTACACAAAATGCCATCTTTTATGCCATGATTGACCAACCACATTAGATTTGGCAGTCAAGAGTCTCTTGCCAAACAGGGAGACAAGTATTTTGACAACTTCTATTGACACAGCCTTGCGGATCAACCTGCAAGGATAAATCCTGCAAAAAACAGCTGGACTAGGAATGAAAGAAGAATAAAGAATAGACATATTCACAAAGCAGATAATTTGATGCAAAAAATGATTGCTTTTCATGATGAAAAGCATCTATGATGGTTTGGATGCAGACATTCTTTGAAGCACAAGCCAAATTTGTTTTTTTTAAGTCTGTGGAAGCTATTAAATCTTTTCAAAAATTGAGAAAAGGGGACAAGGTATTAGATCAAATTCAATCCCTCACAGAATCTCTCATGGTAGTAAACAGTGATGATGGGAATACAAACAAGAGTGACATGACAGAATTAAAAACAAGCAAAATATCAATACATCCATATTGATAGTGAAGACAATGATAGTAATAAAGGAAACTAAACTTTTTATCATGACAACAAATCTGAAAGCAACAAAGAGGAAAACATAGAATGTTTGAAGGTGACAGTGTGAGTGATGTAGTAATATTGATGATCACAATAGTGTGGATGTGGCTGTTGTCAATAATGCCAATGATCTAGATTAGCATGAATCCAGAAGATGTGTATGATTGAGAAAATTATGTAGAAGATAAAATGGCTCAATCAATTCTTATACTGCAATGTATATTGAAGACAACTTTGCTCCGCTTCATTTGTCAAAAATATCAAATTACCTCCAACAGGTACCAAATCACAAACAACTTGTTGTAACATATTTGGAGCATTGATTGGGTCATCTTTCCCCCTCATACAAGTTGTGGATACAAGATTTGACCACGTGGACAGGATGATACCACACATTCACATCACCAATAACATGATCAGTGAAAACCACATTGTGAAAAATTAACTACATTGTGATTCCACTTGCTATATTTTTTAACTTCAAAATTTAATAAGTTGATTGACAATTTTCCACAAAGCCCTGAAGTTTCAAATTCCTATTTCAATACCCATGTTCAAACCCTTCTGCCACTTGGTACACTTGTTTTCTTTGTTTATCAAAGGTAATTTAATACCCATTAAAATCCTGGAACAATTCACGTGTCATGTTTAATCAATCAATCAGGACAAGACTTTTATTGAATTTCTCACTGAAGATTGAGAATTGAACCGCACCAGCAGACTGTTCCCCTTCCTCAAAATAATCATTGAAAAAGGAATTCTTGATTGATCTTTTGTTCAAAGACCCACAGATCTGTACAAATCCCCCCAAAATCATCTGCACCCCCTCCAGCAAAATTGAGGGGTTGTTGTCCTTCCCTGGACCCATGCATCAAGAAGTTTGTCCAAATGGTGAAGGAGCAATCAAGGGAACCAAACATACCATCTGCCACCCACACCATGGACACTGCAATTCAATTTGTTAATATTGTGGAAATCCATATCATTTAAATCTTACAAGAATATCTTTATCAAGAGAGAATGAATTGCACAATCCAACTTTCCTTTTCAACTTTATTTCAACTTTAGATGTATTAAAAAGTTTGAATGTGGCACACCAAATGCAAACATCTTCATAGGGTACAACAACATATCCTTGTGAGAGCAACTTGTTATACCATGATGTCAATGATTTTTGATAAAAATCAATCTCAGGATGATTCATGATTCCACTAATGACATGCTTGGTGCTGAATCTATGTAGAAAATCACATGAAATTGCAATTTGTGCACTGTACAACAAGTCAAGGAGAAATAATCCTAGAAAATGGCATTTCTGACTTGAACATGCTTGACTGGAACAATGCAAACTCAAGATATTGAATTCATGGTGTTTTTAGGTTGAAAATCTTACAACCATCCACCTTCATCATCTGCTTCATGCAATCAATGTTATCCAACAACAAATAATCTCTACCAAGTGAAATGGCAATATCTTCATCGTCGGAATTGTAATGGTTATGATTGGAAAAGAATGGAAGAAATCATCAGAAATGTTCATTTTGGTGATCTCAATAGGATAAAATTGTGGGAACAAATAAACCCCAAAAGGGTGACAATTCAAATATTTTTCCATTAAATAAGAGGTACTGTACACTAAAACAAGTACAATGAGTCTAATCTTCTTGCTGATGACAAAAATATAATTAGTTAAAATTAGTACAACAGTACCTGTTTAATATAGGTACTTGCATGAGTGTTACAAGACCCATTTTTTAAAATTAATGGTTATTTTTGACCCTCTCTCTTAAATTCCCTTAAAAGTCAAACATTAATTAGTCACAAGATATTTTTGAGGCACCTGTTGGATTGGACGCTAAAATTCCTTTTGATTAATGTGCAATAGCTCCATGAATCTGTGTAAAAGCTGAGATATCCCAATTTTTCTAGACAGCATCAAAGAAAGATTTCTCCCTCCACCAACAATGACAGCCCACCCCTCTGTAACATTGCAGTTTCTTGTTCAAATTAAAATATTATTGTTCAACACAAACACGCAAAAATCTATGGACTTACCTCCATTTTAGACCACTGTCCCATTTATCTTGTTGCCTTTTCCTGTGCAGAACACCCACAGGGCCTTTTTTGAGGGTTTTTCTGCTGTGGTGATCATGGCAGATCACAACATCCTCCACCTATGCTGCATGTTGGTCTGTGGCTTCAAATCACCTTTTTAACAAGTAAATTAACACCACAATCAACTAAACAGCACAGGTCAACAATGGGGTGATAAGAAAATAAGTATTATATTACATTGAAATTAATTCATTAATTGATACATATTTTTTATCACAATGTCATCAAGCAAAAATTGTTACAAAAAATTAAATTTTATAATATTTGTCATGTCTGCTTTTCTGTGCATTTTCACATCCAACCAAAGCGTAGCAGTCTTCCCACAGTGTGTTGGGATTAGACTGTATGCTTAGTGTCTCTTGGAACAGGTGGCAGTGGCCATGGTTGTGGTGGTATTTCACAGCAATGGTGAAATTCGGAAATCCCAATGTCAAAAGAGGTACTTGCACCCTAGAAAACTATTCCCACGTCAGCATTGTATACATCTCTACAGAATATTTTTAACATGTCGCAAGTACCTAGATTGAACTTGTAACTTGAATTGTGATGTTGTCAACTTCTATTCCAGTTGTTGTTGTTGACATTTCTTTGTGAAGAGTGCCTAACATACAAAACGAAAGAGCTCAAAAATAATGTTGTCAATATGTTGTACTGTTGATACCATCACAATTATTAAAATCCAGTTATTTTTACCAAAGGTAATATTGGTCATCTCTGCGGTACAAACCCAAATTTTACTTTCCGGAGGATTTTCGTACGAATTCCCACTCTACTTAATGCATTAGGAGATGGGCACCAACCACAAAAAAGAAAAAATGATCATGGTCCCACCATCAAAACAAGCCTTAATCAAATGAATCTACCTTGAGCTTCACCTACATGGTACCTACTATAGTAGGACCGATACCATTATGCTACTGAAAGAAGATGTGCATCAAAAAATGGCGCCGCACATGCTGCCGTCCATGATATCCAACACGTGCACCGCGACCGAATCGTCGTCGGTCGTCGTTCCAGTGAGATAGATACACCCCAACGACCCTACCGCCAGACCACCCGATCACCATCCCCTTCACCGAGAAGGAACGAAGGAAACCATGTCCGGCAGAGGAGGCCGCGGCAGCCGCAGCCGCGCCAAACCCCCATCGTCGACGGTTCCCAAGCGAGAGCCGCACGAGGTCGCCTCCCCCGCCGACCTTCCTCCCCACGCGCCCTCCAAACTCGGCCCCGAGACCAAAGTGACCTACCCGACGCGGCGCCTTCCTCCTCTCGGCCCCCCGTCGACGTACCCCGGCCGCAGCACGACGGGATTGGCGGGCTACGTGCGCGCCACGCCTCCGGGCCACCTCCTCGATCGTCACCGCGATCGCGACTACGACCACGACCACGACCACGACCACGACGACCTCTCTCACGACCCCGCCGTCCTCCGCCGATGGAACGACTTCCGCGCCCACCCCACGCGGCGGTACGAACACCCCCGAGAGGGGTTCGATCACGTGTTGGGCGCCGAGGACATTCGACGGGTGGATGGCATTCCCGTCGGGGGGTACAAGGCCCTGTTGGACGGGCCTCGCCAGGCCCGACGGAGGAGGCCGAAGGGGGAATCGCTCGAGAACGAGGCGAAGGCCGCTTCTTCTTCGAACGCCGAAGCGGACATGGAGCCGGAAGAAGAAGAAGCCCTTCAGGCCGAATTGGCCCAGCGGCGCGCGCTCCTCGCGCAGTCCATGATGGAAGACGTCCCGGAGGATGACGACGCGGACGGACATGCCGTCGCGGACGGACACGAATACGGAGCGTCGAGGACTCCGCTGGATGCGCCGATCGGGAGTTTGAGAGAGAAGTGGAGGGTGTTGCCGCATTTTTTGAAGTTGAGGGGGTTGATGAAGCAGCATATCGATTCGTTTGATCATTTTGTGGGGGTGGAGATGAAGCAGATCGTGCAGGTGAGCCGGATGACACTCGTGGATGTGGGTTGTTGTTGTCCATTGTTGTGTATTGTTTCGGTTCGGGTTTGTTTTTTGGAACGCGCGATGGGGTTGTGTCTTGTGATTGTTTTGGAATGCACAACCCGGTCAAATATTGCCTCATGGAATGTTCTCCTTCGCTTCGAATGCATCAAACCACCAACTTCAACCATCCACAACCATCCACAACCATCCAACCCACAAAACACACCGCATCCCCAAGTCCCCATCCGCCTGCGAAATACGCTCCGACTACGACCCAAAATTCTACCTCCGCTACACCGACTGCTGGGTAGGCGAACCCTCCATCGACGAAGACTCCTACGCCACCACCCAAGCCACTCCCTTCCAGTGCCGACTACGAGACTGCACCTACTCCGCTCCCATCTACGTCAACGTGCGCTACACCCGCGGACGTCAAATCGTCGTCAAGAAAAAAGTCATGATCGGACGCATGCCCATCATGCTCCGATCGTCCAAGTGCCTCTTAAGGGGGAAGTCCGAGGGGCAATTGGCCCAGATGAAGGAATGTCCCTACGATCCCGGTGGGTATTTCATCATCAAGGGAGTGGAAAAAGTCATTTTGATTCAGGAGCAAATGTCCAAGAATAGGGTCATCATCGAAGAGGATTCCACGTCGGGCTGCGTTTCCGCATCGATCACCAGTTCGACGCGGGAGAGAAAGTCGAAAGCCTACATATTCATCAAAAACGGAAGGTTGTTCTTGAAACACAATTCCTTGGCGGACGACGTACCGATATGTGTCGCCATGAAGGCCATGGGAGTCGAGAGCGATTTGGAATTCGTACAGAGCGTGGGGTCGGAGCCGGAGGTGATGGATGCACTGGCGTTGAGTTTGGAGGAGCCTTCCCGATTGGGGATTGCGACGCAGCGTCAGGCGCTCAAGTACATTGGGAATAAGATGAGGGCCAAGAGCGCGTTGACTATGGGTGGGGCGTTTGGCAATGCGAGGAAGAAGAGCGTGGAGGACGAGGCGAGGGATGTCTTTGCCAATGTGGTGTTGAGTCATATTCCCGTGGTGAATTTCGATTATCGCGCCAAGTGTATTTACATTGGCCATATCGTGAGGAGATTGATCATGGTGCAGTTGGGGAAGAGTTCCATGGATGACAAGGATTATTATGGGAATAAGCGTTTGGAGTTGGCGGGCAGTTTGCTCTCGCTGCTCTTCGAGGATCTGTTCAAACACTTCAATTCGGATCTCAAGAAGCAGGCCGATATGGTCCTTTCGAAACCCAATCGCGCTCAGGCGTTCGATGTCATTAAGTCGGTGCGGCCGGATTCCATTGCCTATGGCATGATGTCTGCCATCTCCAGTGGAAATTGGGTTTTGAAGCGTTTCCGCATGGACCGCGCAGGAGTGACACAGGTGTTGAGCCGACTGTCCTACATCAGTGCCTTGGGTATGATGACTCGCGTCAATTCCCAGTTCGAAAAAACTCGTAAAGTGTCCGGCCCTCGATCCCTGCAACCCAGTCAATGGGGTATGCTTTGTCCCGCAGATACTCCCGAGGGAGAAGCCTGCGGTTTGGTGAAGAATCTCGCCCTCTTAGCCCACATTACCACCGATGAAGAATCCGGCCCGATCGAACGATTATGTCACGACTTGGGCGTGGAAGATGTCACCTTGCTTACTGGCCATGAGGTCCATTCCAAGAATGCCTTTTTGGTACTGCTCAATGGACTTATTTTGGGCGTTCATACCAGGCCATTGTGGTTGGTCAAGAGTTTGAGAACATTGCGTCGACAAGGTCAACTGGGAGAATTTGTGAGTTTGTACCTCCACGACGGACAAAAGGCAGTCCACATTGCAACGGACGGCGGGCGCGTGTGCCGCCCTCTCATTATCGTCGATGAAAAGACGGTACTTCCGAGGTTGAAACAAGTTCATATCGAAGGATTGGCACTTGGCACTATTCACATTCGGGACCTGCTTCGACAAGGAGTTGTAGAATACGTGGACGTCAATGAGGAAAATAATTGCTTGATCGCCGTGACGGAGCGTGAATTGGAAGTACGTCGAAATGCAATGGAACAAGATGCTGTGTCTGGGGAATGCAGAGAATGGATGGCTTACACTCACTTGGAGATCGATCCCATGACCTTGCTCGGGGTTGTTGCGGGCTTGATTCCAAATCCTCATCACAATCAAAGTCCGAGGTAAGAAACAAGCTTCATCTACGTTTCCGCATTTATTTCTCGTCATTGATTCTTGTTCCATGTACTCTTCTCTTTTAACAGAAACACTTATCAGTCAGCAATGGGAAAGCAGGCCATCGGTACAATCGCTATCAATCAATACTCACGATTCGATGGTCTGTTATACACTATGGTGTATCCTCACAAACCAATGGTAAAGACGCGGACTCTGGACCTCATTCACTTCGACAATATCCCAGCCGGCCAGAATGCCTGCATTGCCGTAATGTCTTACAGCGGATACGATATCGAGGACGCCGTAGTCCTCAACAAAGCATCCATCGACAGAGGATTTGGCCGATGCATGGTCATCAAGAAAACTCAATCTAGCGTTCGCAGATATCAAAACGGAACAATGGACCGCACATGCGGCGCTCCTGACCCATCTGCTTTTCCGGAAGGGGAAGAGGATAAGCGCTACGCTCGATATCGGGCCATTGATAAGGATGGCTTGTGTCTCGTGGGGGAACTCATGGAGAATGGTTCGATCATGGTAAACAAGGAATCACCCACCGATACTTCTACTCCTGTTGAGAGATTGATGCAAACAACTTATAAATACAGCGGCACCTCGTACAAATCTAGTGCACCATCGTATGTAGACCGTGTGCTTATTTCATCCAACGAAAATGAGCAGTTTTTGTGAGTTTTACTGCCTACATTTTGATTGATTTTCCCTTATCGAATTCCTCTTTAATACTTTCAATTGAATTCCGTTTTCTGTATGTTTGGGTTCAAAGAATCAAGATAATGCTACGACAGGTTAGGAGGCCAGAGCTTGGAGATAAGTTTGCTTCCCGTCACGGTCAAAAAGGTAAAGATGCAATGATATTTCTTGCATTTGTTTTTTGTATCATCCATTCTAAACACTCTCTCTCATGATTGTGTCAGGAGTTTGCGGTCTAATTGTCCCGCAGGTGGACATGCCCTTCAATGAAATGGGATTCTCGCCTGATCTTATCATGGTCAGTACCAATATTTCTCATGACCTTTGTCAAAGAACTTTCCTCAATCTCACGTGTTATTTCGAACATCATGATTCACAGAATCCCCATGGTTTCCCGTCTCGTATGACCGTCGGGAAATTGATCGAGCTGTTGGTAGGAAAAGCAGGAGTATTTGAAGGACGACAAGCTTATGCCTCTGCCTTTGGTGAAGAATTTGGCTCTGCAGATACTGTGTCCAGCGCCGAAGTTGCTCTCATGCGTAATGGGCTGAACTACACCGGAAAGGACATATATTACAGTGGAGTCAATGGGTGAGTATATAAGAGCGGCGTTATATTTCCTTGTGCATTTTTATTTTCTCCGATTCTCTCAAATATTGCCATTTTCCTTCTTCTTGCTGCAGTGCTCCACTTGACGCCTATATCTTCTCCGGACCTGTCTTTTACCAAAAACTTAAGCATATGGTTCTCGACAAGATGCACGGTAAGTTTATGATTGATGTGATTACATTTTTCTCGCACATGTCCTATTGATCACACATGTCTACTAACGAATCCCCATGTACCTCTCAGCACGATCACGTGGTCCCAGGGCCGTCCTCACACGTCAACCCACCGAAGGACGTTCTCGCGACGGAGGTCTCCGTCTCGGCGAGATGGAACGTGATTGCCTCATCGCTTATGGTGCCAGCAATCTAATCATGGAACGCCTCATGCACTCCAGTGATGCCTTTTCGGCCAGTGTTTGTTTGACGTGCGGGCTCTTGCAGTATCAAAATTGGTGTCAGTTTTGTCGCAGCGGTGAGAAAGTGGCGGATATCAGGCTGCCGTATGCATGCAAGTTGCTCTTCCAAGAGTTGCAAGCGATGAATGTTCTCCCGAGGCTCAGATTGAAGGATGTTTAAATTATTACTTACGGATAATAGGTATAGAGTTAATATCCATCTTCAACTACGAAAGTACAAAGTAACAGAATATACTTAGGACGTTTTTGTCACGTGGCAACTGAGAGCAAATATGCGTAAACATTCATTAACTTCGAAGACTCTTTCAACGCCTTACTTGATGATTCAATTCCCGTGAGTCCTCCAAAACCCACCCGACTGATGCAGAATAGATGTGTCTCACAGTCCATTGCCAAAAAACAGCCAGTCAAGATATTCAGAACTCTGTAATTGGAATGATTGATAAGAAGACGTATGCCTCATTGTTTTGTCATGCAAATATTAGAGTTGATTATTTATTCGTATAAACGTTGTAACAAACTGAATGACGACAAGGTAACGTTTTTTCAACGCGTGATTGTAAAAGAATGTTTTTCATTGAATCACTCCATCATATTATGGATTAGGATGCATGTTTGGTTTTACCAGAATATCATGAAGACCACGTCAAAATAAATAATATTGACAAGACCCAATAAATGAGAAGGATAATCGCATGTTAATATCTTCTCCTTCAATCGGATGATGATTATAAAAAATAATTACTTTTCTCATTTTGTTTAAGAGGCAAATTTGCTTGTAACCTTAGAAGAGTCATTATTTGGACGTAACAGAAACATAACTATAGAAAGTTGCAACTCGAACACAACGATGTTAACGACACCGTAACCAGTAATCCATTTCCTCAAAAATGATTTTTAAAAGCGCCATCTCATGCAGCCGCAACAGCATCATCATACAAACTCTCATGCCACAAATCAAAGCTCCAAAGCCATTTTATAACTTCCTTCTCCTCCTGCTCTTCCTCCAATGTTCCACTACCATCCCCTTTCTCTCTCATTTCTTTCACCTGATGCCCCGCCATAAACTTCAAGGGCTGACCATTCAATACCCCGCACAAAGGCTGCTTTCCCACCGGCCTCACAAAATCCAAGGCAAAATCCTCAAAACTGATCAAATGCTGAAAAAACTCAAACGTGTACTCCGTCTCCGTGTCAAATAGTGGAATTTTTACGGATTTGGCGAATAATCTGTCGAATGCCCTCTTGCGGTGTTTGGTCCGCGCGGCGACGTTGTCGCTATCGGATGGGAGAGTAGTGGATATGCCGGCTTTGGATGCTGCTCCGGAATGAATGACTGTTTGCAGAAGGGAGGTTGGATGAGAGGGTTGCGGCTCGTGTATGACGTCTTCCAATGATTGCGATTCATTGTTTTGGATCGACTCGTTGTTATTACGACATTTGTTTGTCGCATAGTCATCATCATCATGATGATCATCCTTACCGTCGTTCTTCTCCTCCGTCATTGCTTTGCGCCTGGCAATGACGCTCTGGGCGGTACTGACCAAAGGACTCAAAAACCTGGGACGGTCCCCATCCAATCTGGCTTGCAATTGCGGTGCCAAATGCGAAATGACGGAAATGGCCCCTTTGACGACGATGCGGGGAGGTAACTTACCCGCTGGTTTATTGAAAATTTGTCCCGTGATGCATTCGCTCATGGATATGTTGGGTTGTTTGAAGTGTCCTCGAACTATTGCTTGGAAGGTTCGTTTGCGTTTGTGGAAATAGTTTCCCGTTTTGTTGTTTTCTTCATCGCCTCGTTTTGTTGTTGATGACGATGATGATGATATCTTCCCGGTGGTAATTGTGACATCGCTTTTTTCCGTGGTTTCCGCTCCCCCGACATTCTCGAACGCACCGCGCAAATTCTTAATCCTCAACATAATCGTTCCGATGAACAAATCGCTCTCAAAATCCACCACCAGACACTTCCCCTTTGCCTCCCTCCCATTATTGATGGGGAGAGTGCACCCCAAACAAAAGCCCGTTCCCGGAAGCGGCAAATATCCCGTGGCGCTCTCGCTCGAAGAATACCTCATGCCCAAAATCTTCATCCCCGTGTCGGGCGTGGGACGCAAGAGCATCGGCCTTTGGGGCCATTTGGAAGGCGGAGATTGGGGGATGGGAGCGTGGGTTTCGCGACAGGGGAAGGTGTGCGGCGAGATGACAGAATTGGAGAGGGAGTTGCTGTTGGAGTGGGAGAGGAGGGAGAGGCGGACGCGATCGGAGATGGCGGTGCAGGTGTCGAAGAGATCGAGGAGCGTGATTTCGACGGCGGTGAGGGTTTCGGTTTCGGTTTCGGGGCTTTCTGATTCGGGGGAGGGCGATGGCGTGGCGTCATCTTCGACTTGGAAGGATGTTGCGGCGGAGAGGTGGGGTTCGGTGAACTGGAGGGCGGTGGCGGGCTCGGAGTCGTGCATGTTTTTGGTTTTGGAAAAAAATTAGTGAATTGTTTTTTTTTTGGGAGTGGGAAATGATGTGGTTGTATGTTTTAATTTTTGTGCAGTGTGGTTGCGGTGCGGTTGCGGTTGCGGTGGATGGATATTGCGAATCCATTTCGGCCAAATAAATAGGGAGACCGCACTATTCTTCTATCAATAGGGAATGATAATTCGTTGGCACGGGCAGTTTCGTGTAGGATCTCATGGTCCATCTCGTCCAAGGTCTTGCTAGGAGTGTTTTGGCCGCCTGAGCAATATTTTTTCTTTTGCATATGAGGCAGGAAATGAAATACTGATGTTTCTTTATGTCGTTGAATCTCGTCCAGGTTGTCCAGTTCGTTATCCGCATCTCAAGTAGTACGAATTCCTAAAGGAATCCTTGAGTTTGGTACTGGTTCCTCTAGTCCGCAAGGAAATGAAACGGTATCTTCCCGCTCCGGCTTCCTCCCGACGGAGAACGAAAAAGATCCAGATGACATCCGTATTGATTCCTTGGTGAAAAGGAATCACTTGGTGGACGCATACGTGGTGTTTTGAGTTGGGTCGAGACATGAGAGACAAGTCGACATCACAGCTGACGAAGTCCTCCGAGTTCACACCACAAACAACATGCATCATACACACACACACAACACACTCAACACACACTCACACACACGTCGAAGAAAATCAAGGAACTCGGCAAATGCAGTAATATTGTGTGTACATCAAAATAATTATTACGCCTTTTCGGTCATTATTTTATTTTCTTGTAGTACACCGCAGGTTGTAGGTGCCATAACAGGAAGAAAATAGAAGAAATCAACAGCCACCATACAAGTTGCTCCAATCGAGACAATAACTTCACCATGAGAATCGTCCAAGCGTCGTCCGTCACCTGGATTCTCTACCCCTCCATCGCCAGCGCCTTCGCGCCGGGCACCACCTCCACCCTCCGCACCCCCACCAGCCTCCACGCCGCCGACGAATTCGTCGTGGGCGTCCTCGGCGACCTCCACATGGACCCCCGCAAAATGGAAGACTACGGCGTGGGCCGCTCCCACTTCCTCCCCATCTTCGAGGACGCCAAGGCCAAACACGGCAACGTCGCGCTCGTCTCCCTCGGCGACCTCGGCGAGTCCAAATCCGTCCGTCCCGAGGAGACCTCCGAGCTCTTCGCGGGGACGACGGAATGCCACGAGATGGCCGCCGAGTTCCTCTCGTCGTTCGGGGTGCCCTACGACGTCGTGGGGGGGAACCACGACCTCGAGGGGTTGGACGAGTTCGAGACCGATAAGGAGAACCTCGAAATGTACCTCCGGGTGCACAACAAGGAGACCCCCAATTTCTGCAGGGAGATCGCCGAGAAGACGCTCTTGGTGGGGATGGGATCCACGGTCTTCCGCGATGCCGTGTACACTTCGCACGAGGTCACCATCGACCAGGAGCAGATCGATTGGTTCGAGCAGTTGGTCAAGGACCATCCCGCGGACGAGGGGTGGAAGGTCTTCGTGTTCACGCACGCTCCTCCCAACGGAAGCGGCTTGAGGGTGTTGCAGGAGAATCACGTGGTCAACGGCTGTTGCTGGTTGAATCACTCGAACGAGAAGCAGTGCAAGAAGTTTATTGAGTTGGTCAGGGAGCACAGGTGCATCAAGGCTTGGTTTTCGGGACATTTCCACTTGGGACAAGATTACCAAGATTCTATTACCGTGAGTGTGGTGATGGGTGATGTGATTGTGTCTACTTTCTTTTCCACTATTGTTATTTTACCACCATCTCATTCTTGATTGGTCAAACTCTATCAAAACAATGATGACAACTACAATCACATTCACAACTAACACAACATATGCAAACTAAAATTCAACCACATTTCCTATAACATCATTTCAACGTTCAACAGTTCCCCACCATCGACCCCAAGGACGGTCCCTACCCCAACCGCGGCTCCTGCGTCTTCGCCCAAACCTCCGTCATGCGCGCCGGAACCTCCCGCGACGGACGCCAACAATCCCGTCTCATCCGCGGAAACAAGGACGGGTTCGAAATCTGCACCGTCGACCACCAAAAGGACGGTAAGATCCGTCTCGACGCCACCATCACTTACCGCGGGGACAGCAACGAGGTCGGTGTCTATGCTCACGAGGACGAGGCATACGATCACGACAGTTATTTCAAGGTGTACGCCCCCAGTGCCGGTGATAAGTTGCACCCTCCGGATGACGGGTTCCGCCGTTACAACTCGGACGGAAACATTGAACGTAAGTTGCCATCATGCGAGCGTCATCGTCATTTTCTGCACTGGCACCGTCATCCCTATTATTCCCAACTCACGCGTCACACTCCCACTATCTCTCTCTATCCACCCTAACTCGACAGCCTTCGACGTGGAGGTCGACACCGTCGCCTGGTGGTACATGTCCTGCGGACGCGCCCTGGGAATGCTCAACGGAAACCTCATCGAATACGACTCCTCCACCCTCGCTCCCCTCGGCCTCGTCGTCGGAGCCGACGAACTCGTCGGAAAGAAAATCGGCGTCATCAACTCCGGCCTCGACGCCGATACCTGCCAATTGCTCTTCGACGAAGAGGAAGGCATGGAGGGAGCCGACTGCGCCGCCCTGGCGGGAGATCTTCGCGAACAGGCGGTGGTTCTTTTGGATAAGAAAACCGGACAGGTTACCGTCGTGCAACCCAACGAGGATGGATCGTACTGGAGGAAGATCGTTCGCAACAAGATGGTCCGCATGAAGGAGGTCAGGAGGATTAAGGCCGCGAAGCAATGGGCCGCCGATCTTTTGGGAGTGGATGAGGCGGAGGCCAATGTCGTCAGTTCTTGGGGACCTTACACAACCACCAGCGGAACTGCGAAGAAGACCAGTGTTCCTGGATTGACTGCGCCTTCCGCCCTTTAATTGAGGAGGGAGGAGACCGAGGACGCGTGTGGTCCGTTTGTTCATTCTCAATGGAAAACGGTCGAGAAGTACACTATTTTGAGCTACGAAGATTCGCCAACCGTCAACATGACTATATTTAGGTAATTTAGACCATAGGTTGGATTCGAAGTCTTTAAAATTTACCGAAGTATCGTTTCTTCAAAATATTAATGAAATATATGTTTTACTTGAACTCGAGAGGAATCTTCACTCGGAATGTTATTTAATCCTGAGAAGAAAACATGACATTTCTCGCGGGATGATACCTTGATCGGAAGTATCTTGGAGAGTACATGAAAGTTCTCTCCGATTTGTCATCGGATATGGTTCAACACGTAATTTCAGAGCATCATTTCATTTCAAGCCATTGATCGAGCACCTCGTTTGGAGAATAATTCCATCTCGATGGGAAACGGTCCATAACTAATTATTTGATCTACGAAGATTCACCAACCGTCAACATGAATGTTTTCAGGTATCGAAAACCATAGGTTGGATGTTGAATTGGAAATCATTGACATGACAAATAATAAATAACGAAGAATCTTTCAACAAGAAAAAAATTTGAACATGATTACCGATGTAATCGTTTTTTCAAAACAGTGAAGGAATATAGTTTACTTTAGATCCGAGAGGAATCTTCACTCGGACAGGAATTAAATCTTCGAAAAAGACAAGATATTTGCAGCGAGCGAACATGACAGTAAGAATGTTCTCACCACTTTGTCATCAGAAACGATTCCTACTCCCTTCTATCCAAACCACGACTACCCCCAGAGTAACAAATAATATCAGAGTATCATTTGATTTCAAGCCATTGATCGAACACATCGTTTTAAGAAAAATCGAAACATTACAACTCAATTTTGCCCTTCATTCTTAGTTTGATGCCTTGCATTCATTTGATAACTTGAAAAAATATGAAATTAAAATTAATGCATTCGGTGAATGATCTAATAATACTATGAAACAATATGACATTAAAATATGAAATTTTTAATTTTTACCGACTCCCCTTTATCTATATTACACATAACATGTCCATTTTTCAATTATAATTCAAACAAACGGGCAGCTTATCACAAAAATGCAGGAATCGTTTTTTACACAGAGAACATGGTTTGTGAACTCCATCTTACGATGGTATCATTATGGGTATTCATGGTACTTGTGTCATGGCGGACATAGTATCTCCTTTGTTTTCGCACTCGGATTATTATTTGAATGACTCAAGCCGATAATACCTATTGAAATTACAATTGCAAACTTATTCGCTCAATATGGCTAATAACTTGTTAGTCGTTAGTCCAAACTTTTCTACTTGCTGATGTCTTATTTGAATGCAAAACTGATAGGATTATTACTTTTTGTTTCGATACTAGCGCTTCCATTTAAGGCAGGCACCGCAACAGGTCTGTCTTCTTATCTTGATGACTTTCAGATCCCTATACACGATTGTACCGTAATTAGTCTATGGAGACGCATAGGCATTGATATCATATTAACAGTGTATTACATTATTATCAAGCCTTACTCTTGAAAAAAAACGTTGGATGGTAAACAATATGTATCCATCTCCCAACAAAGATCTCCATTTCAAGTTACTTCCATATAAAAAGGAGAGAGTGAATGACATGGACCTCGATCGAAGGAATGAAATAAACAATTTATGAATGAAAACGCAGGATGATCTCTCAACAGAAAGAAGTTATCACGAAGGCTTTCTCGATTCTCGAGGGTAGGAGATAGATAGGTCTCGTCGAGTGTTCGATCACATGTCATGTTCCCTAGAACGAGGAGAACTTGGCTGCGAAACCGCATCACTCACGCGCGGACCTGCAAATACGGGACCAGGAGGAAAGTTGTCGCGAAGATAGTCGTGCAGACGCTGCCGCTGCAATACGCACGATCGACATACTCCGCAAGAATAATGTTGACGGCGCATCCACTCCATAATATCACAGCGATGAAGGTAGCCAGGAGTCCCGTAGCCGCAATCGTGGAAGCCACGGCCAAAGCAATACTGGAAACCTGATCCCCATCCATCGGATCCCCACCTGCGCGCTCCGAAATCTCTTAGATAATCACTCCATCTTTGATAAGGAGCCGGAGGACGAGCGAGTGATGCAAAAACTTCATTATTTTGGTGGTTTCGAAATGGGGCTAGGCAGAATCCTTCCGAGCACATGAGTGCCTCAATGTTGGCAGGCGAAAAAGCTGGAGGTTTTTGAGGCCGTTGATTCCTTGAGGAGATTTTGAAAAGTCTGTGATATTTCAAGTGCCATTTGAAACCCTTTTTTGCACCATTTTTTGCCATTTTCGTGGCGCTCTTGACCTTGTTTGGCTGTTTCGGCTTGGCCACAGCGGCCGTTTTTTCATTGTTTATTGAATTCATGATGTGTGGGCAGAGCAATCTCACTTGAGTGCTCGAAGGATTTTTGTCTATTTCTCAGCTACAGACAGAGATAAAATATTTGACACGATAGAATTTGCTGGCACCTACCGTACTAATAATATTATAAAATACACTTTAAAATTATTATTTTTTGCTGCACAACAGTGTGCGCGTGGTGTGACCTGTCTTCACCATATATTGTGTATTTTACCTTACTACGTCATACTCCGTGTTGTCCTTCTTCATTGATGCAATTAGGATGAAGAAAAAGAAAGGGGATTATCTCTGTCGTATCACACATTTTCTTCAGATTATCTTTCACAACACATCATCATGTCATCAACTTGTGAAAAATTGTATGAGAAAGTTCAAACACGGTGAGAGATCACAGCTCGGATTTTTACATGTAACCGGGAAAATTATCCTCGTGAACAAAAATGCACGATCGGTACAATTGTACATTCCTGTGCTCGATTGTTCAGTGAATATGATTTTGTATGAAATGATACTTTAGTATGTTGTATTTCGAGTATGTAGAAGGGAATGTCAAGATTCGTAAGAGTCGAGATATTATGTATTATGAAGTTCTTGGGATAAACTCACCAAGCGAAAAGAAGAAGTATTTTTTGGAGGATCTTTATCGTCATACTACATCATTTGTACGCAATTGAAATTTATCATTGATAATAATTATTGATTTCCAATTTTTCGAGAATTTCCACTCCGCCCAATCTTGTAGTCGAGTAAAAGAAAATTCCTAATTTCCGACATATGCTGCAATACTTGAAGAGTTGGGTGCGTACCAAAATTCAAATGGGCTAAGAATAAGTTCATAAAAAATGCATAAAAATTCTTCTCGTTTCCCAAACTGGGCGCGTACTGCTGATGTCAGCGTTTCCCTGGCTCTCTCTTTCCATAGAAGTTTATCCGAAATCGCATAAATATCAGAGAAAAACTCTTCCGAGGTTTTAAAGCTCCTGAAAGTTTTATGCGATTTAGCATGAATATTTTGAATGAAGTCTACAAAAGTTCTCAAGTAGGAATTAAGTATTTATTTCAAAAAAGATTTGAGAGTTTGTGGACCTCTAAAAAATGACTCTCATCTTCTATTCTCAAGTAGGAATTAAGTATTTATTTCAAACAAGATTTGAGAGTTCGTGGACCTCTAAAAAATGACTCTCATCTTCTGTGAGATAGAAAAAGAAGCCATGAAAGAACAGAACAAACAACTACTGGTGCAAAGAAAAACCAAAAATTTTATGCATTTGCGCATTATTTATGTCATTCACTGGAATTTTGGTAAAGATCATAAATATGCAAATGCATAAAATTTTTTGCAAATGCATCAATTGCAATGAATGGGGGAAGTAGTGTAGTTGACTGTGAATGAGTCCACACATCACAAAGTTCTTCAAAGTTTGCAGACATCAAACAGATGAGAAAAATCGATGCATTCTCGTATTTTAGCATTTGCACATTTGAATTTTGGTACACACCAATTAATTAAGGTACAATGCAATTTAAAAAAGACTTAAATACAAAACAATAAAAATATAATATGGTAAAATTGGAAACTAAATTGCAATTTTGGCATCATGATTTATTTCTGATTTGTAGTAGAAACTGATTAGGTAATTTTACATATGTCTTAAAGGGTAAGGTACCATAATTGGCCTTCAATTGGACAATCTAATTGGTATTCTAATTACCATTTAGTACAGATTTAATAACAGTTTTTGCACGTGTGTTACAACTTCATACTATTTTGTACCAAGTCTACACAAGACCTCTTTTTATTTTGCACAAAAACTCTTCTCAAAACTTCGAAACTTCAAAACTTTGAAACTTCAAAACTTCAAAATTTTTCTCTTTTTCTCTTGTAGCATCCTGTAACACTAAAAGAGATAATTTTTTTGGTGGCCTTGGACTGTGGTATGGATGCATTGGGATTTCAGTGCAAGAAGTCCACTGCTTTTGGGACCTATACATTGATTTTGATAGCAGGGCAGCTTCAGAGGCCCTGATTTCACAATAATGAATTGTCATTTTATTTTGATGTTCAAAGAGTTTGAATTTTTCATGTTGCACAAAAAGGAGTAAGTTTGCTAGTCCAATGACTGGTGTTACAAGGGTTGACAATTTTACAGTGATTTGATTTTTATTTTTTGCCACTCTGACCTTTACCAAGCCATATCTCAGCTTCTAGACAGGCTTATGTGAGCTCTTTAGTGCAAAGGAAAGAGAATGTTGAGCTTGACAAGTTTGTTGGGTCATCAATATTCATATTCAGACATAAATATGAATTATGTTACTGAAAAGACACAGGATGCAAATCAGGGTGATAACAGGCATTTTCAGATGATGTAACACATGCACAAAAACTGTTATTAAACTTGTACTCAGGGAATTTAGGCTCAATTTTTTTATTATCCATTATTAAACTGGTGACTATAAGAGAGGTAGATATTGTGGAAAATCAACTGTGCCACGTCTGTCTCCAGGTGGAGCAGCAGATTTTGTCTTTTTTTCCCTCACAAGCTGTGCTCACTGCCATCTTTGTGGTGCTCTTGTCCTTGATTGGCTGTTTTGGCTTGGTCACAGTGGCTGTTTTCTCATTGTTCATTGAATTCATGATGTGTGGACAGCAATCTCAATCAAGTGCTCAAAGGTTTTTTGCTTAGTGATATTGCTCCAAACAGATTTAAAAAAGGAAATGAAATAATTTTTTGATAATGGTTTATATTGTATGAGACTATCCACAACCTGTTTGAAATTTATTTTTAACACTTCTGTGTTTGTCTTGTTTCATGCATCATAATAATACAATATAATTACATATTGTGTTTCTGCACAAAAGACGTGTGTGTGTGGGATTAGTATTGTTATTGTTTGCATCATACTCCATGCTTTCCTTCTTTGTTGATGCAGTTAGGAGGATGAAGAGAAAGAAAGGGAGTTATCTCCGTCAAAGCGTAGTATCGTATCTTTTATTCCAAGTATGACACTATTTTTGTGTACGTTCAACTCTTCAGCATGTTATCAACAAGTACAAAAGATATTTGATCAGTACAACATCAAAAAGGAAATGATATAATTTGATCATTGGGTATTGGGTGCGTACCAAAATTCAAATGAGCAAATGTGCAAATGCGCAAATGTATAAATTTTTTTCATCTGTCTGACGTCTGCAAACTTTGAAGAACTTCGTGGTGCGTGGAC